>JAHZNG010003127.1:0-17958 GCA_027744375.1 Orchesellides sinensis
CTTCCCGGAGAATTGGCCAAGCACGCCGTGTCTGAAGGCACCAAGGCCGTCACCAAATACACTTCCTCCAAGTAAATGACCAGTGCACTTGTACTGTACTCCAGTACACACTATAACCCAACGGCCCTTTTAAGGGCCACCAAAATTTCCAAAGAGCTTAGAAATATTTGTACATTTCCTTTTAAAATCCACTTTGCGGTGTTATAACATACGCAATCGAAGCATTATGTCAAATTAAGGGATGTTTAAGATTACGCATTTATGGATGGAAGATGTCAAATTAGGTGAGCATGCATTTAGTACTTTTCGGAGGAGAGGAGTCGCTTGTTAGAGGCTAAAACGATGATAAGCGTTTCATGTTCATGTATCTGTATGTCATACCATTTTTAAAAATAGAAAAGAGCTTAGATTAGAATTTTTGAATCAACATTAGCATTAGCTAAATAACAATTACATTCCCTAGTTAAATTCGCTGACGTAAGACGTAATTAATGTTTATTATACAAGCATCATATGAAAGTAAGGTATTAACATTTACATCATGGATGGAGGGAGGGTGTCATGTTAGGTGTGCATGCATTTAGTACTTTTCGGAGGAGAGGAGTCGCTTGCTAGAGATGATCTGGCTGGATCCTCCAAGTATGCTTATATGCCTAGCCATCCCACGCTTTACTCTGCATCCATGATACTACTATATACTATATCCATTGTCCATGGATATTACAGAACCCAGTTCGGTTTCCTAGGATAAAGCTGTATGTTGAATCAATGCTTTTTTGCTCATGCATGTCTTTTTGAAAAATGGAAACCCTCATCTGTCTGTAAGTTACTCTGTAACAGTCTTTAAGCACTTTTATCAAAACTGCTACCTATTTTCTAAACATACAATACGATAAATTGAATTGTTTCAAAGTGGGAGACAATGAGTTTGCCTGGAAGAGACGGTGAGCCCCCTCCATTGGTGGATTTTGGAGACGAGCTCTATGAGGAGGACTGGATTGAGGATGAGGAAGAATATGGAGATGGGGAAGAAGATGAAGGGGAGGAAGAAGAACAGGTGGAGGAAGTGGTGCGACTACCTCCGCATGATGCATCCGGGCGTGATTACAGGTTTTTAAAAAGCATATAGTGTCACTTGGATAGTTAGGATGACGCCTATGGGGCTTTCAAGCAGCCATATGTTTAATTGTTTGCTTTGTACAGAATCGCTTGGTTAAAACGGCACCTCTGTTTGTATCTAAACCTTCTTGATGCTGACATTGCTGAGGAGCTCCTTATGAACACGAATGTCACATCGGCATTTTTAGATTTTCTTTCAAACGATCTCAGCGCGTTGCCCACAGACCAAGCAGATAAGTTGAGAACATCGTATTTCTTCAAGATGAAGGTGGAAACTGATGATGATTTTGAGGGTGGTCTGGAAGAGGAGGAGGAAGAAGAAGTGGAGGAAATAACTGAGACTTTGGAAGAGGTAACTGAGGAGAAAGGGAAAAAGAAAAAGAAGGGGAAAGGAAAAGGTAAGAAAGGCAAGGGTGATGGGGGTAAAGGGAAGAAGAAGGACAAGGGTGGGAGTAGCAAAGCAACATCCTCCAACAAGTCATCCTCTAAGTCTACCAAGTCAGACAGCAAGAGCAAGAGCAAATCTGGTGGTTCTTCTAGTATGCCATTATGAAATACTTAATTAACAAAAACAGTTTTGCTCTCGTTGTATTTACTATGTATATTTGGCATTTCATCGTGTTTTTATATTTTAGAGAAAGGCAAAAAGGGCAAGGGTAAAAAAGGTAAAAAGGGGAAGAAAAAGAAGGGAGAGTCAACAGTAGAAGAGCCTCCACCACCGCCAATTGTATATCCATGGGATGAGGATACTGATCTTGATGTTGAATCCATACCGGTACAAGTTTATGGTTTTAATCAATATGCATTGCGTCATTGCGTCTTTTATGTAACTATCGTGCAAAAATCATTTCCACTATGGCATCTTTAGGAGGATAAAAATCGTTACTATCTTGAATTCGTGCCATATAATCTTCCACACAATTTTGGCAAGCTGCATCCCCTTGGATTGTACTTCATTCGCATGTCGCGTGTCCCAGTGCCTGAGATGAGGTCCCTAAAAGAAGCTGAGATGGAAATGCCAAAGCATTTGATGTTCGGAACTATGCATGGATTTAAACTACGACCTATAGTTTCACTATTAAAAACTGTAATTTTATTTATGTATATGAAAGATATGGTAAATCTAGATAGAGCTACGGTCTTCATAAGTACATTTTAAAATGACTAAAACTACTTTGAACTTGTAGCTATTCCATCCGTTGATAGAGCATAGTGAATTAGAACCAGCGACGAGACGGCTTTCGCAGACTAAAATGGAAATGCAGCCGTTAAGTGATGGCCAAAAGAATCAATTAAAAAGTGAACTAGAGCTTGAAATACGAAAGTTTTTGGGAACATTAAATCGGTAATGCTATAAGTTTGCATGCATTTATCATGAATAGAATGCTTGTTAGTTTGTAGACAAGAAATGTAAAAGCTTAACTTATATCTTATAGAGCTATAGAATACATGGAAAGCGAAATAAAGATAAAAATACCGATAATCCCAGAGCTTGAAGTGCCAAATCCTAACTTTCAGCAATTGGCTAAAAACAAGCAGCTAGTTGCCCAACTGGAGCAACTTTCTCAAGAATGGGAGCAACGAATTTCCAACATTCTGGAAAAGGAATTACCCACAGGACCGCGGCACTTTACCCCTTTATCTGAATTAGAATTCTGGCGAGATCGTAATTCAATGCTGTCGGCAGTTTTTGATCAAATCCAGTGCAAAGAAGTGCGACGCGTTACTCAAGTGTTGAACCTTGCCAATTCTGACCTTCTACCTGGATTTGAGTATCAGCAGCAGGAACTTTTACGAAGTTTACAAGAAGCTCGAGACGTCAGTAGATTTCTTTCAACTATTGAGCGTCATTTGAAAACACTGACGTACAACAACAGCTTTGTAGAGATGACAGACGCCATACCTCACATTATGGAAGGTCTTCAACTGGTCTGGATGCTGTCAAGACATTACAACAAGGATGAGAGGATGTGTGGCTTGCTCGAAATGATTGCAAAGCTGCTTTATGACCGTACAACAGCATCTTTACACCCAAGGAATTTATTCCGGAAGTACTTAAAATATGACTAAACAATCCACGAATTCTTTATGTAGAAGAAGATATTATAATACATTAATTTTACATTTTTAGAGACCCTGCAACTGCCCTTGATCTGGCTGACACTGCCAGAATACTGCTCACAGCCTGGAAGGATAGTTATATGGAGACTAGGGATAAGATTGAACAAGCAGGAAAAGGTGCTCGTTGGGATTTTGATCGAAGTAAATTGTTTCCAAAGACAGATTATGTTTGCGTCATTGCACAGCATCTATCGGAGATTGCCATCTTGCTGACTGAATTCCAAAACTTTTTCGGGCCTGAAATCAAGGCCGTTGTTGGAGATCCACGAAAAATTGAGGAAGCTCTCAAGAAAGCTTTTGCTTTGGTTAAGCCTTTCATAGATGTTAGATTTGATCCGTTTTTGCAAGCAAATACAAAACTTTGGAATGAGCTGTTGGAGAATTTGAAGAAGGAGGTGCAAATCTTGGAGGCAGAGGCGAAGAGTTTTATTGATGAGGCTTTCGTTACTATCAAGTACTAAAAGACCTAAGTTTACTTGAAGCAATAGTTCAAGTTTCCATTTACTATTTTATTGCAATTGATATAAAATTGCTTACAGATCTGCAGACGCTGCGTTTGAGATGTTGATGAAGTTTAAGTTTATTGAGACAAGGGAAGGAATTCATCAGAAGCTGATGAAAAAGTTTGATGATACGCTTATGATTTATATATTAGAAGTCAGAAACGTTAAGGAATTTTTTGATGTGAGCCTTTCAAATATTTTTTGATGTAACAAATACATAAAATGTACGTTTGTCCATAAAAGTAACTTTATAGACTTACATACGTTTGAAACTATAGCTTAATCGTGATAATCCGCCCATTCTAAAATATAATCCACCCGTGAGCGGAAGAATATGGTGGGTGAGGGCTCTGTTTTATTATATCAAGAAATCAATTGTAACTTTTCGAACTCAGCCGGACGTAATTGGAACAGATGTTGGCCAACAGGTAGTTCAATATACCAAAATTTGTTGTTCAAGTTCGAAAAGTATAAGCTCAAAAATAATTGTCTTGGCTCAATGAATTTAGGCATGTCGTGAGTATTTGAGTCTTGCGAAAGAGATGAAAGCGTATGAAGACTCGTGGTACATTCACTGGTGTGAAGTTTCGGCACAAACCATGAGTACCAGTCTGAGGAAGAATGTGTTTGTTCGAGTTCCAGCTCGAAAAGAATGTATAACTCCTGATTCTAGTAGTATATTTATTTTTACAATTTGCTAAGTAGATATACGGTTTAAATTAATAATTTTATATCTTTTAAGTGGGCCCACCTACGGAGCAGAACAAGGATAAGAAAGTAATCAGGGTAAATCTAGCCGCTGAGGTGATGGAAATGGTTCAGGAAGCTATTCACCTGGAACAAATGGGCTACAGGATAAGTGAAGGAGTTCGTAACGTTTCACTGCTTCGGGAAACACTGATAAGCAATGCACGAACATTGGCACTGATTCTTGACCATTATTATGCTGTTCGAAGGCGACTTCGATCTCATGAGGTGAGTTATTTTGTGCTTTATTCAAATAGTATCAAATAATTTTGTTTGTTGCTTTTAAAATGTATTAGAACTTTGTTCAAATTACATGAATTCAGGCCGACTTTATGGAAAAATGCATTCGAGACTTGGAGAAAAACTTTGACCAAGGTTTATTGCGGCTCAACTGGACTGCCTTAGGAATACCTGATTACTCTAACAATTTAGCTGGAATTATTCAAGCCTTTGATGGCACAGTTAGCCAGCTCAACAAAGTTGCCAAAGATGTTCGAGCTCGAGTTTTAGAAATTAAAACGCATCGTTTGTTCAAAGAACCCCCTTACAAAAAGAATCCTATTGGTTTGCCTATTCTGGACTGCTGGGTATGTTCTATAAGATAAATCGTACTTTTTATACCCCATTATGCAAATAAATCATTTTAATGCTCAATTTTTAAAAATTAATATCACCAACTTCTCCAATAGGACTATTTTCAATACTGGGAGAGCTGCCGAAACTCAACATGGGAAAAGCTTCTGTTGCTTTATCGTGGTTTAGCTCCCCTCTTTTTAAAGCTCGAGAACCTTGCTTATGGAAAAACAACTGGGAAAATGAAGAACTTTAGAAAATACTATTGTTATTGGGAAAAATGTGTCTTCCGCTTTCTCTCCAAGTTTGTCACATTTTTATGCGTTTTGGTTTATTTTCTGCATAGTAGTGCATATATTATATTCAGTGACAAATGTTTTGCATATTACAACAGGGTAGTAATCCGAAGTCTTCACGCTTTCGAAATCCGAATGAACCAAAATGAACCATTGTTCGATGTGGAAGCAGTACTCGCAATGCCCGAAATCCGAATAACACCAACAGCTCATGAAATTTTCGGCCTGATTGTCCAAGGTTGTCGACAGTGCGTTGAAGGAACAAAGAAATTCGTTCGGTGGAGACGAGGATCTTGCGTTGAAGTGAATCCAATCAGACAACCTGAAGAGCCTGAGTCGTTTGTTTACAGCTATTTTCTAGACATTGGTCGACTTCCGCGAGTTATTGAACTACTGCTTCAGATCCAAGAGAATGCGCTAGCAATATTAAGGAACTTGTGGAGCTATCTCAAAAAGTGCTTTAAAAATGAGAATTCAAAAAGTATTACAAAATTATAATTGATTGTTATTTGGTTGCAACTTTTTTGGTTTTTCTTAATTTGTCTTTAAGGTATCGTACATTCAAAAATCTTTGGTTGTATAACAAAGAAAAGACGTTGGAAATGTTTGCGCTCAAAAATCCTCCAGTGTCAGCATACGATACTAAAATGTCTTTCTATACTAATATAATTAGACGACTCGAAGACTTGCCTCCTTATCGTATTGAAGGCTTTGTTAGGTACGAAAGCCCAAAATATAGATTAAACCTACCCGAAAATATCGAAAGTGAATTCGTAAAAATCATTATGCCAAACCTACTTCTGATCTAGATTAAATGTACGACCTCTTCAGCAAGGAATAGCAAGATGTGCCGGTGAATGGGTGATGAAACTTGGCGAAATTCCTGTCTATTAGTACAAAAGAGTTGAATCTAGAATTTGATAGACTTGTGACCGAGTTCGATAGGAATTTGCACATTATGCCAAGAACTGTTGACGAGTTGAAAAAGGTTTTCCTTACGGTTCAAGCCATTCAGGCGTCCACAATTGATATGGAAGGTCGTTACAGAGACCTTTGTAAAAGATATGCTGTGCTTGAAGCTTACAATATTGAAGTAAATGACGACGAGATCGTATTGCTAGAAAATTCCTGGAAAAGATGGCAGACTTTGTGGTTGCATGAAGTAAAGGTTGTTACAAAGCGAACTGAACCTTTGAAGCTGCGATTTAAGAAAATGACTGTGGAAGGACGAAACAAGTTTAGGAAAGATGTGCAGGCTTTTGTAAAACGATACTTTTCTCAAGGACCCGGAACAGTTGGAGCTGATCTTGAAAAGGGATTAGAATTGTTGGAGGTTAGGACATTTAAATTTTTGTGCAACTGCAACCAAATCGCATTCATATACATTTGTTAGTGTAATGTTTAATTTATTACAGAAATTCCAAGATGAATACAAAGTCATGATGGAGAGGAAGGAGGACATGGCAAATTCTGAAAAGCTATTTGGGTTGGATTTTACATCATATCCTGAACTGGTTGAAGTCAGCAAAGACATAGAAAATGTTGGAGTCCTCTACAAACTTTACACGGATCAACGAGACGCAAGATCTACTTGGTCTTCAACCTTATGGGTTAACTTGAATCCACAAGCGTTAGTGGATGGGATTGATGAGTACCTCCGAACTTACAGAGAACTTCCTAAACACATAAAAGCATGTGAAATTGCCAAACATGTGGAAGAAAAAATGAAAGAATTCAAGAGATCTGTTCCGCTATTTGTGGATTTGAAACACGAGGCTTTGAGACCACGTCACTGGAACATGCTTATGGATAAAACTGGTGTTCACTTTGAAATGGCGCCTGATCGATTTACTCTTGGAAAACTCTTCGCTATGGAACTCCATCAGTATTCTGAGGCAATTGCAGAAATCATTGCCACTGCTGTGAAAGAGTTGTACATTGAAAAATGCGTTAAGGAATTGACAGAGGTGGGTGTTAGCTCAGTGCAGGGATTAAAATGAATTTTATTACATCAGACTAGCAATGCAACATCCTCTTTTATAAAATATTTTTAGACATGGGACAACTATAAACTGAATCTCATAAAGTATATTAAAAACGACGAGGATCGGGGCTGGATTATTGGTCCGGTGGAGGATATGATGCAGGTGCTTGATGATAACTTGGTGACTTTGCAAGGAATCAGTGGGTCTAGATTTATTGGTCCATTCTATAATGGTAAAAATTATTTGCTCCAATTTTCACAATACTAAACTGTGTATGCATTATTATGTTTAAGCTTCCATTGTACATTTCCTATTCTAAAGTTGTGACTGCGCTTGAGAAAACGCTGTCAACAATCAGTGAAGTTATGGAAAATTGGATTGTAACCCAGCGCAAGTGGACATACTTGGAGGGAATTTTCACGGCTGGGGATATTCGTCAACAACTTGCAGAAGAAGCGAAAAGATTTGACTCTATTGACAGATCCTTCAGGACAATCATGGCTGAGGCTTTGAAGAAACCCTTAGTAAAAATTAATTGTCTGGTTCCGAATCGTTTGAATGACTTCAAGACACTTATAAATGGATTAGATCGTTGTCAAAAATCGCTGAATGACTACTTGGAGGCTAAGAGAAATGCCTTTGCACGCTTTTATTTCATTTCTGACGATGAGCTCCTTAGCATTTTAGGCCAAGGTGTACCAAAATGTGTTCAGGACCACATGATAAAGGTATGCCATAGCCATAGCCGCATCATATAAATTTATTCATACCCATATTTGTGCATAGGCTTTGCTATAAGTTCATCAAATACTTAGTAAATTATTTTCAATTTTAGATGTTTGATAACGTAGCTGCTTTACGTCTCGTCGAAGTTGGCGAAGGGGAAACCCAGGTGCATGCCATGATTTCAGCAGAAAAGGAAGTGATGGACTTCCGGAACATTGTTCATTGCAAAGGTCGAATAGAGGAATGGATGAATGACGTGGTAGCAGAAATGCGAGTTACAAACAAGTTCATCACAAAAAAGGCAATCTTCTACTACGGAAAAATGCTGAAGTCCCGTGTAGAATGGATGCTAGATTTTCAAGGAATGGTGGTCCTAGCTGCAAATCAGGTCTGGTGGACTGCAGAGGTTGAAGACGTCTTTTATCGTATCAAATTGGGCGAGAAAAGAGCAATGAAGGAATATCTAGAGTTTATGAACAAGCAGTTAGACGACTTGGTTGTAGCAGTTCGATCAGATTTAACTTCAAACGACAGGAAGAAATATAATACTTCACTGATTATAGATGTGCATGCTAGAGATATTATTGAAACATTTGTGAGGGACAGTATTATGGATGACCAAGAATTTGAATGGGAAAGTCAGCTCCGATTTTATTGGGTGAAAGCCGTGGATGGATTAATGGTGAGGCAGTGCACTGGCTCTTTTGATTATGGATATGAGTACATGGGTCTGAATGGAAGGTTGGTTATCACACCACTTACCGACAGAATTTACCTAACAATTACCCAAGCGTTATCTTTCTATCTTGGTGGTGCACCAGCAGGTTAGCATAAAAATAATCACTGAACAAATGATGGCCTTTTATGACTAATAATACTAATTCAAACGCGTAATTAATTGACTTACAGGGCCGGCAGGTATGTTCAGTTGCATTTACATGTATAGTAAATTACGTTGTTAAATTCCTTTATCTTTAATAATATACGTGCCCCGTTTATTCACTCACAGGAACTGGAAAGACAGTAAGTAAATAATTTTCATATAATTACTTATTAATACTGCTACTATTACTTTAAAGCTTAGAATTTAACTTAATTTGAAACATCTTTAGGAAACGACAAAGGACTTGGCTAAAGGTAAGCTAGTTTGAACTTTCATACTGTAATACTTGTGGTCCACATCCAATCCGACTTTGTTTGACTAAAGATTGACATGAGATGACTTGTATTTTGTATGTGTAGCGCTGGGGTTGCTTTGTGTGGTTACTAATTGTGGAGAAAACATGGATTATAAAGCTGTGGGCACAATTTTTGCTGGACTATGCATTTGCGGTGCTTGGGGTTGCTTTGATGAATTTAATAGGTAATTATAAAAGCAATTAGTATATGCCCACCCAAACCTGAAATTCTCCGAGCTTTCCCTTGCACTGTGAACAAACTGGTTTCTCTTTGCAGAATCGACATTTCCGTTTTGTCTGTAATTTCCACTCAGATTCAGACAATTAGAAATGCTCTAATGACTAAACTGACTGTGTTTGAGGTATTGTAGACCAATAGTACAAATTATACTGCTTGGACTTGAACTACTATCTTTCTTATTATGTCATGCCTTAATAATTTTTACAAATTGATTTAGTTTGATGGGCAAGAGATCAGGCTGGATTCTAAAGTTGGTATGTTTTGAGTATAATTTGTTACTGTATTTAGTACCTTGCGTACCTGTATTGTATTTAATTGCAATTCCGTCATTCTATGCTTTTACAGGAATTTTCATCACGATGGTAAGTGAGGATGACACTTGGCTTTAGTGCTTCAGAACGCAAAGTAGTCTATTAAATAAATTGTGTATGCATTTTGCAGAATCCAGGTTACGCTGGACGAACAGAGCTTCCTGAGTCGGTGAAAGCCCTTTTTCGACCTGTGGTGTGCATTGTTCCTGATTTAGAAATGATTTGTCAAATCATGTTATTTTCAGAGGGTTTCCTGCAAGCCAAAGTACTTGCTAAGAAGATGACAGTGCTATACAAACTTGCCAAAGGCCAACTTTCCAAACAACATCATTATGTAATTAATATTTAAGTATATTGAGTGAGCACATGTTTGAAATAAAAAAATAACTGCAGAGCTTTTAATATAATATTTTATCTCTACAAGGACTTTGGTCTAAGAGCTTTGAAATCTGTCCTTGTGATGGCTGGAGATTTGAAGAGAAATGCACCAGATTTGGATGAAGACCTTGTGCTTATGAGAGCCTTGCGAGACATGAATTTACCAAAGTTTGTATTTGAAGATGTACCCCTGTTCTTAGGCTTGATTCAAGATCTGTTTCCTGGACTAGACTGTCCTCGTGTTCGCTACCCAGACTTTAACCAAGCAGTTGAAGACGTACTAGAAGAAGAAGAATACATTGTAGTTCCGGATCAAGTAGACAAAGTTGTTCAGTTCTATGAAACAATGATGACTAGATGGAGTACAATGTTAGTGGGTCCAACTGGAGGAGGAAAGACTATCGTTATCAATACTTTATGCAAGGCCCAGACAAAACTTGGCATGCCTACGAGACAGTACATTGTCAATCCAAAGGCAATCAGTGTTAACGAGCTGTATGGCGTTCTCAATCCTGCAACAAGAGACTGGACTGATGGACTTCTCTCCAGTATATTTCGTGACATAAATAAGCCCACTGATAAGGTAGAGCGCAGATACATTCTCTTTGATGGAGACGTTGATGCACTTTGGATTGAAAACATGAATTCTGTCATGGATGACAATAAACTGTTGACTTTGCCGAACGGAGAGAGAATCAGGCTTCAGAAGCACTGTGCACTCCTTTTTGAGGTATGTGGCAATTTAAAAAGGATTACTTGTTTGTAAAAAATCAAACACATTATCATTTTTACATGCTTTAAATGGCACATTACAGGTGGGAGATCTACAGTATGCATCTCCGGCTACTGGTAAACTAAATTCCATTCAAATGTAGATAATTATCATCAGTTTTCTTACTAATTTTTTTAAATGTGTAAAGTTAGTCGAGCTGGGATGGTCTTCGTTGACCCAAAAAATCTGGGATATCTCCCATTCTGGTCACGATGGGTTAACCAAAGAAATCCTGTTGAACAAGATGATCTTCACGGGTTATTCAGCAAATACGTGCCAAAATTGATAGATTTGATTCTTGAAGGAATCATGAATGATGTGCAAGGCCAAAAGCTTAAAATGATTATCCCTCTTACAAATTTGAATATGGTATGTAGTTAAATCTTAAATTAGAGAGACATTTCACATTTGCACAAAACTTCCTCATATTCATTTACATGTCCAAACTAATAGGTTACACAACTTGCCAACACATTGACATCTACCTTGCCAAGTAACCCTGGAGGTGACACCGAAATGTTCTTTTTAGTCGCAATCTATTGGTCACTCGGGGCTGGTTTAGTGGAGGAAAGTAGGGAAATTTTTGACACATACTGTCGCGAACTGTCCACGCTGCAACAAGTTCCTGATAAAGAAAACTATGCCAAGTCAGGTAATGCTAAGTAGATTCCCGATGAAAAGTATTCATTACAAATTATTATCCGTTGCGATGCATTTATAAATGCATGTTGTAAAAATACCAGGGGAAATGCCAACCGTGCATGGCATGATGTACGAGTATATTTGGATGGATAAGCACAAAGAGTGGCGACCTTGGAAATCTTTAGTTCCATCCTATCAGTACAATCCCGAATTGACTTTCTCCCAAATACTTGTTCCCACCGTTGACACAGAGAAGACAACTTGGGTCCTGAAAGTTATGGACAAGGTAGGTTTTATGATGCCTTCAAGTTAATGTAATACATGCAAGTTTTTACTCAAATTTAAATTAATAAACTCGTCACTTTTAATGTTTACAGATTAAACGACCTACCGTGTTAATTGGTGAGACAGGAACATCGAAAACAGCAACGACACAAGCTTACGTTAATAGTTTGAATACGGACGTGAATATTGTCATCAATATGAATTTCTCCTCACGAACATCCTCAATGGATGTTCAACGGTATATTGAAAGTAATGTGGAAAAGAGGACAAAGGAAGTTTATGGTCCTCCACCAGGAAAGAGAATTCTTGTATTTATTGATGACATGAACATGCCTCAGGTATATACAACTACCTTATTGTTAGCAAAACAAATAGCCATACAATTACAATGTAGTTTAATTGTGTATTTTGCTGATTTTTAAAACAGGTTGACACGTACGGCACCCAACAACCCATTGCCATGCTGAAGCTCCTCGTTGACAAAGGTGGCATTTATGACCGTGGAAAAGATCTGAACTGGAAAGCCATCAAAGATATCAGTATGCATTTATAATATCCGGTTAAAGTATCGCCATATCTCATAAGTTTGCAGTATTTAATTCAGGTAAACGAATTTGTGTATTATGCAGCTTACGTAGCAGCTATGGGCAAGGCTGGAGGTGGACGAAATGAAGTAGACCCTCGTTTCATGTCTTTGTTCTCCGTGTACAACATGACTTTCCCTTCGAATGCTGTTCTGGAGCACATCTTCACTTCCATTTTCTATGCACACGTCACTGCAAGCCCATTCGCTGAAGGCATTCAGGAACTAGTAACTCCAATTGTTCATGCATCTTTAGAACTTTTTGAGGTTTGTACTTATTATGCATATTTCTTAATTATCTTGAAGTCATTTATACATCTATTTGCTTTATTTGGACTTTTGTCATTTGTTGTTTCTTAAAAATAGACTGTCTTGAAAGAATTACCTCCAACACCAACGTGCTTTCATTACATATTTAACATGCGAGATTTGTCAAGAATTTTTGCTGGTCTGTGCCAAATAACTCCAGATAAATTTTACCTTTCTAAACATTTGGTTAGGGTTTGGAGAAATGAGTGTTCGTAAGTCAAAACACACAATTGTAGAGCACCAATCACTCTTACAGTGATTTCGATTAGTTTCAACAAAGCGCAATTTATTGTTTTTATTTTAGGCGTGTTTTCTGCGATCGTCTGATCAATAAAAAGGTACAAAAGGAGCATGATGGATGAGTGGTTTAAATTTTTTGAAAAGTTTACTGAGCGTAGTTACAAAACTATTCCATTTTATGTTTGCAGCATATTCGTATGGTTAATGAGTTTATTGAGGAGATAATTGAGGACCACTTTGAGGCATATGCTGACTATGCAATGAAAAACCCTCTGCTGTTTGGTGACTATCGAAATGCCTTGGAAGAGGAGGGTGCGAGGATTTATGAGGACATTTTGGATTATGACGCTTGCAAGGCTCTTTTCCAAGAGGTTCAGTATTTTTTGATTATTCGAAAATTAAATCTTGTTGAGCTAAAGTTATCATCGGGTTCTTTCTATAGCTACTTGAAAATTACAATGAGGGGATTACCAAGATGCAACTCGTCCTATTCGATGATGCGTTAGAACATTTAACCAGGATTCATCGTGCAATTCGAATGCACAAAGGCCACTGTTTACTTGTTGGCGTAGGAGGAAGCGGTCGACAGAGTTTAACAAAGCTTGCAACATTTACAGCTGGATATCGCCTTTTTGAAATAGCTTTATCCAGAGGTTACAGTGAATATCACTTCCGTGAAGATTTAAAAAAGCTGTACAATGATCTTGGAATTCTGAACAGACAAACTACGTTTTTGTTCAGTGACACTCAAATAGCTGAAGAAGGTATAAATTGTACATTACTGAAATGCAGTTATCGTAAAGAATTGCTTAAAACACCTACGCTTTTGTTTCATTCCCAATTTTTTTAGGATTCCTGGAATTGATAAATAACATGTTAGCAGCCGGTATGGTCCCCGCTTTATTTACAGACGAGGAGAAGGAAAATATACTTGGTGCAATACGTGAGGAAGCAAAGAAAAATGCTGGTGCAATTATAAAGTAATTGAAAATTTTCCACTAAAATAATGATATGAATTTCCTTTATAAAACAAAATGGGCTAATGAACTAATGGTAAAATACAGGGAGACCATTTGGCAATATTTTATTCAAAAATGCGTTGGAAATCTTCACGTAGTCCTTGCCATGAGTCCCACTGGGGATGCGCTCCGAACAAGATGTAGAAATTTTCCCGGTCTTGTCAACAACACGTACATTGACTGGTTCCAGGCTTGGCCAAAACAGGCCTTGTTTGCTGTTGCAACGGTGTTCTTTAATGAGGCAAGTAGTTAAGTAGTGCTATAATAGTTACTTAATAAACAACATTTTCATTTTTGTACTTTTAAAAGTAACGAAATCAATTCTTTGACTTCACAGAACGCACTGATTCCGAATAAGTACAAGAAAAATATTGTCAAGCATGTTGTGCATGTGCACTCCTCAGTCCAAACCTACAGCAATGATTTCCTGCTGAAATTGAGAAGAAACAATTACGTCTCCCCAAAACATTTCCTGGACTTCCAAGTGACTTACGTAAACCTTTTCAAAGACAGACTTGCTTATATTACTGCACTATGCAAGCGCTTAGCAGACGGAATAAAGAAAATTGCAGATGCCAAAGTAGAAATTGAGGGGCTAAACAAGAAACTTGTAAAATCGAAGAAAGTCATGGATGAAAAAACAAGAGCTTGTGAGATTCTACTGAAAGAGATTGTTTCTCGAACCGCAGAAGCAACCGAAAAGAAGGAGCATGCGATTGAAAAGGGGAAAGAAATTGAAATCCAGAGTAGGATCATTCAACGGGAGAAAACTGAGGCTGAAAGTGTTTTAGCTGAAGCAATGCCAGCTTTAGAAGCAGCCCGTTTAGCTCTTCAAGAGTTGAACAAGAATGATATTGTTGAAATCCGTTCCTTTGCTACGCCACCAAAAGCCGTACAAGTTGTATGCGAATGTGTGATGGCTTTGAAAGGAATTAAGGAAACCGGCTGGAAGGCTGCCAAAGGAATGATGGCAGAGCAGAATTTCCTCAAAGGGCTTATGGAAATGGATGTCGACAGTATCACGCCAGCAATGCACAAACGTGTGACCGAATTGCTTGAAACAGCAAATCAAACAATGAATATGACCGTGGAAGGCGTGAGAGCAGTTTCCCGTGCTGGTGCTGGGCTTCTCAAGTTTGTTGAAGCCGTAATGGGTTTCTGCGTTGTAAACTTTGAGATTAAGCCCAAAAGAGACGCTGTAACGAAGCTGGTAAATGTTTTCAACAAAGCAAAGAACGAGTTGGATAGAACCAATGCACGTGTACAAAAGTTGGAAGAGGAGCTGGAAGCCCTGCAGAAAAAGTATGATGAAGCAATGGTAGAAAAGCAGGTTCTTGAAGATGAATACAACGTCCTCATGATGCGGCTCAGCAATGCTGATCGACTTATCACTGGTCTTAGCTCAGAAAACGAGCGTTGGGAGAGAGATTTGGGTGACCTAAAGAGGAGAAAGAAATGGCTTCTTGGAGACTGTCTCATTAGCTCAGCTTTCCTTGGCTACACGGGTGCATTCAGTTGGGAGTTTAGAAAACAAATGGTTTATGAAGATTGGCTTCTTTATTTGGACGAAATGGAACTGCCCCGAAACCCGAAATATAGGGTTGAAAATATTTAAATTTGACAACAAACATGCTTTTGTTTCTGTTGTATGTATGTATGGAAGGTCTTACACATTATACGGACTAATTAAAAATGTGATCTTTTGCTGGTATAGTCATGGGAAGACATAGTAAAGCTGGTAGAGGATTTTAAAGATCCATTTGAGGGATTATTGTCAGAAATGCAAAAGAATGCTGACCAATGGAAGGAATGGTATGACAGCGATCAACCAGAAGCAATATTTCCAATGCCATATGAAGATGAGATGTCGAACTTCCACTGTCTTATGCTACTACGATGCTTCCGAGTCGATAGATGTTACAGGGGAATCGTGCAGTACGTTTCTGAAGTTATGGATGAGCGATTTGTTACGCCACCAGTAATAAGGTAACCCCATCAATTTACTTAAAACAAAATCCCCCATTTGTGGTTTTTAAACTATTAAGCATGCCAATATGTCAATGGGGTTTCTAATATTCTTTACATTAGTTTTGATGCCATTTTCGAGCAATCCACTGTAAGCACCCCAGTTGTATTTATCCTAAGTCCTGGCTCTGAACCGTCTGCGGACATTCAGAAGCTAGGTGAACGTGTGGGTATGGAGTTAGACCACATCAAGTTTATTTCTCTTGGTCAGGGACAAGAACAGGTTAATTAATTTGTGTAGCAGAACAGTTATTTTCCAATCATCTTGTAAATGGTGCAGTAGAGCGTAACGGTAGTTTTTAATTTTGTCTAGGCCGCAATGAATCTTTTGGAAATCAGTGCAGAAAAGGGGTACTGGTTAATTCTTCAGAATTGTCATTTGCTCCTTCGGTTTGTTCGGGAATTCGAGAAGAGTTTAGAAAAAATGGGAAAGCCTCATCCAGACTTTAGACTGTGGATGACAACAGATCCTACACCAGCATTTCCAATTGGCATTCTTCAAAAGTCATTAAAAGTCGTTACCGAACCGCCTAACGGTCTAAAACTAAATCTACGAAATACTTACTTCCGCATGAATGCCCAAACTATTGAAGAATGCAAGCATACCGTGTTCAAGCCTCTTGTCTACGTGTTGGCGTTCTTCCATGCCGTCGTACAGGTACACAATTACAATAGAACAAAAAATTCATTTTAAAACAAACGGTTTAAAAGGTATAAACGAATGCATGTATTCAATACTAATGAAATCTAGGAACGAAGAAAATATGGGAAGATTGGATGGAATATTTCATACGATTTCAATGAATCTGATTTCAACGTAAGTCTTCAGATTTTGCAAACGTATCTGAACAAATCATTAGAAAACAAGGATACGCGTCTGCCCTGGGGTAGTCTTAAGTATCTCATTGGTGAAGTCATGTACGGAGGGCGCGTGATAGACGACTTTGATCGGAGAGTTGTCAAAACATATATGGACGAATATATGGGAGACTTCTTGTTCGACGAGTTTCAGCCTTTCCATTTTTACCATGATTCTACTGTTGATTATATCATTCCTGAGGATGGTGTTCGGGAAACCTACATTGGTAAGTGCTCACACCTACAGACATATGTATACGTATAATACTAGCATTTTTGTATGGTAAACTATTGTAGCAATATGTATGAAATTATGTATACGTATAATACTAGCGTTTTTGTATGGTAAACTATTGTAGCAATATGTATGAAATTTTAAAGAGTATATCGATGAGCTACCCTTGGAAAACAGCCCAATGGTCTTCGGCCTTCATGCAAATGCCGAAATAGGATACTACAGCGAAGCCGTCAAAAATATGTGGGCTCACATGATAGACTTGCAACCTCAAACAGTTTCTGCAGGTGGTGCGGGAATGCGTGACCGTTTTATCGACACCACTGCACAAGACATTTTGCACAAACTTCCTCAACTCTATGAAATGGACGTTCTGAGGAAAAAATACGGATTAACACCTAACCCAACCACAATCGTACTACTGCAAGAAGTAGAAAGATTCAACTATTTAATTTCTAAAATGAGAACTACCTTAAAAACATTAAGAAGAGCTATTGCAGGAGAGGTAGGAATGGATGCGGTGCTAGATAACGTGTCTAATCGATTGTACAATGGTATGATTCCTGATCCGTGGTTGAAATTAGCTCCAGCCACAAGGAAACCTCTTGGTAGCTGGATTAACCACTTTTTAAGACGGTTTCAACAGTATGAATACTGGGTATGTAGAATGTAGATATTTAACAATTTTGTAATCAATTTTACCTTAATTGTGAGTAACTTTTGTTCTGTTGTAGATTAACATTTCAGAACCAAAAGTAATTTGGCTATCGGGGCTTCATATACCCGAGTCATACCTCACAGCGCTTGTGCAA
>JAHZNG010003128.1:0-12903 GCA_027744375.1 Orchesellides sinensis
ACCTGGAACTGACGAAGCTTCAGGTACCAACCTGCCCTTTGGTACTGATCTAGATAGCTCTGCGAATCCAGGTTCAGAAGAAAACCCACTAACCCTTCTGCAATCCCTTGCCGACGATGAAAATGGGTTGGGTGGTATTCTCGGGGTTGGTACATCTTTCTTATCAACAGTCACTACGACTATAGGATTGACAAGTGAGAATGCTCATTGGTTCATCCTCCTCAGTCTCTTTCTTGGACCAATGATAGCGTCAGCAATAGCTGCATCCGTAATTGCGATCGTGTACGCATCCGTTTATATTCCAGCAGCAGCAATAAGAAATGAAGACTTGGATGGAGACTTCTATTTGCTTTCGTTGAAAAGACTGTATGAAATATTGGGAATACCTGATCCTCTGGAAGAATTATTTGATTTTAAAAGACGATCTTATGACGGTCGGAGTTATGGAATTAGTGCATCTCTCAAGAGAGCCTTGTTGGCAGGAACAGTTCATGACACAGAAGAATGTCTGGAGAGACTTGCTTGTGAGGTGATTGGAAGAAAACTGATGCAGCCTCTAGAAGGAAAAACTGGTATAAAGGGATGGATAGGGAAAGGGATAACGTGGGTAACTGAGAAAATTAAGGAAAACGATAATGGCTTACATAATTCAAGGACTGAAAATTACTTCTCCCAGAATACATTTTTAAGGGTTGGGAAAGCATTAATTCAAGCGGTTGCTGCTGGGATGTCTGAAAAAACTACTCAGACAGAGGAAAGGGGAACAAAAAATACTTGTGTGGTGTACACATGTGACCCTGTTAGATCTATTCTCAATTTATTTAAAGTTAAAGTCAAGCAAAATGATTCTACTCATGCTGGTAAATCCGACAAATAATGTTGTTTATCAGAAATAAAATCTTCAGTATTATTATCTTTTTGCCGTTTCTTCAAAGATTTCTATTCTTATGACATGATCTGAAATCTTAAGCATGATGCAATCTTAATGCAGAATAGAAAAAGAAATGTGTACTTCAAATTATTCATAGTAAATGCAATCATTGCAAATCGACTACCTTTATTTTAATACAAATATTACATTTCTTCGGAGTCATTTTATCACAATAGCCTTTCTTTATACCATTTACTATCAATCTAATAAACAGTAATATAATTTTTTTTAAATTGTCTGACACCGGGGACTAATAAAATATATAAAACCAGAAAAGTGCAGATATGAATCAATTGTTAACGCTGGACGTGGTCTTGCTCGGCTTCTTTCTTATGTTTTCCTGACTTGTCATATTCGTCAATACAGGCATTCGTTTCCGTTTACCACAGCTTTTATTTCTTTGGTTTTGATTATCTACCTGACCCCCTCTTCCAGCTACAGGCAATATAGGTATTTCACGCGTCAATCTTGGCATTGTTGGGCTCGTTGTCTTTTTTCCCAGTTTCCCTTTCTTCATCCCATCAGCTGGATCAGAATTAACCTGAGTTTTCTTCCAAACCCACATATTACCTCCGGCTTTTTCACGCAATTGATTACGTATTCCCATCGGCAAACACACAGTCTTATTGACAAAGTTTGGATCCTCGTGTTTTGTAAAAAACTTGGATGAAATTTTTAAATCAACCGTATATTCGTTGGAAGAAGCTACACGCGATCCTCGTACATTTGGTTTTTCCTGTATATCATGACAAACAGCGATAGCGAGGTCACAAACGGAATACATTTTTAAGTTGATTTGTTGATCCTCTACCGGTGACTGTGAGGGCAGTCCGTTCTTGTGATTTTTTATGTGAGCCATGAGATCCTTGTAGAATATTATTGGCAAGCTAGCTGAGTGCGTGCTGCAGATAAGCACATTTAAAACAAAGTGGAGACAGTCCATTACTTCATGTAACTGCGAGTCGTCTATGGAACTCTTAAATTTCGGACTGTTCATTAATACTGGTACAGCAAAAGCTAGCATATACTCTGGCATAATGTAGGGTAGGTTTTGAAAAGCTTTTATCCTATTTTCGCCATCAAATTGAGCCGTTTGATGCAAGTAAGTCAACACGTAGTCCCGTCTTATTTCAATGTCTGCAACCATGTAGGATTTAATTATCTCCTTCAGCTTCTGGTCCGATTCGTAGCCTGCCAAAGCGTAAAATCCCATAAAGTCCACAGGCAAACGCTTACTAGAATTGCTATTTGAAAGTCCTTTGTGCAGCTTGGTAGCAAAGCGTGCTCTTACATGATCAACATGATGCAACATCAACGTAGACAGCTTTAAGAACTCAACACCGTCGACCGAATGGACAATTCCTTTGAGTTCGCAAATCTTTAGTATGGCACAACCTGCTGATAAGCGAAGCCAAGCGTCCTCGGCAGAACTGAGCTTGACCGACACATTGCAAACGTCACTACCGACATGAACTAATGTGATAAAAAGTTTAAAGTATATTGTAGCTTGTTTCAAATCCATTTTGAGGCCTATAATACAACGCGCTGTAGCCTTAATTGCAGCTAACCCATATTGAGTAATTTGGGGAAGGGATTCCTCATTACACCAGTCCATACCAGAAGTCTTCTTAAGATCATCTTCGCTTCGTTGAGGGTTTATTAATAGGTTATGTGTGAGACGTTTGATAAGGTCATCTACCTTTAAAGTAAAATCTTTAGGCATAAGGTATGCGATATGTCCAAGGGACGTGATAGCCGTCCGAAAGTTGGCACTGGAAGGATTCATCAGGGTTCCTTGAATAGAGGCAAGTATTTGAGTGAAGATACGTTTACGTGAAGTACCATCATTGATAAAAACGAATAAGCAACGCACAGCCATTTTCGCTTGCTTGGGTGTCCCGTTCAAAGCCATCTTTTCAAATATGCGTACCAGCTCTTTAACCTGGTTTGGATAATTATTATCTGAAAGCAACAGAAAAAGACAACAGGTAACAGTGCTGATAAATTATTGGAGCACTGCATCTAATTTCTAAACAGCCTTACTTATTATTATATTCTTCCCAATAAACATCAGAGCTGTTAAGATTCTTGAGAGGTGATCACCACTCAAACGATCGCTTTTTAAAAGGTTGAGCAATATCCCAAGAACTTTTTCGTCATTAAAATGATGTGGATGTAGAAAAGACAGGGCCTAAAAAGAAAGAAATTTCCAGAACAAACCATGCATTAACGTGTACGGACACGGACATTATTAAAACGGGTGGAAGTAATGGGAAGTAAACCGTTTTCGTACCGAAATTAACCGCAGCCTTTTCTCCAATGCCAAGCTTAGTGCAACGTCAGGGATTTTTTGTAAGTTTACATTTTCTTGCACTAGCTGCTGTACATTGCTTCCTAAAATCTAAAATGGGAAGAAAATCAAAAAAGAGCTTTATGTATAGACTTCATTTACCTAACCAATCCTAAAGGCAAGTTAGTGTTAGAGGTTCGTACCGCGGCTGCTTCTTTATCAATTAAAACAGATGATGTTCGCTCCAGTAGCATTTTAATTGCATCAGGATAGTTTTTCGTTTCACTTGAAAGTCCAAGCTTTTCCAAAATTTTGACCTACAAAGTCACAATAAGAGTATTTCAAAAATTATACTAACATAAAAATTATATTTATAGTATATTATAATTTGAGAGTCCTAAAAGAAGAACAAATCAACATACATGTACATACCTTTTCCTTAACCCATGCATTACAATCTGTTTTGGGATTCACGAGAGCCTCCATGGACTGCATCATCTCTTTGTCATTTGAAACTTCGCTTATAAACTTGGTAATAAACTTTCTGGCTACGACAGGATCTGCGAGAAAATTTGTCACATCTGATATTTTGGTGTTGATAATTTCCTCATCGCTTTGACTTTTCTTTGCTAATATCTCCAGCAGTTGGGCAATATGATGGCGTACACTAAAATAGCAAAAAATAATATAGCATATAAAATAAGAACGTCATTCATCATTCCGCACTAATATACGAAAAAATATTTGGCAATAGCATTCTAAACAATAAAATCCGACTTACTTTGCATAATTCTGCTGCATTTCAATGAAACCCTTAAATGCAATCTCATCGGTATAAGAGATAAACTGGATCAGCTGAATCATTCTCTCCTGAGGGTCAAACTTATACGGCAACAAAAAAGTGTGCACGAGTTGCTCGACAAAAATTCTGCAACCAACTTCTTTCACAAAGTAGGCACGTAAGATCGCATTGCTTATCCCGTTGCAGGCTTGCAGAATTTTAGGTGGTGTCTTCTCCTTTCCCCAATATTCTACGTAAATCAAAGCGAGAGCTTTCAAAGCCTCTTTTCGAATTTGCCAAGTTGTATCCCACGTACGTTCCTTAAGATAATGTAGAAGAACTTCATTCTCGGATACGACTCTAACGTCTTTTCTCGCCGCTATCACAATAGTCTTAATGACTTCCAAGCGCACATTCTTGTCAAGGTCGTAACTCCGACTTCCTAGAACCTGTAAAATTTCACCCCGTAGCTTCGGGTGAAAGAGCAAGAAATCTTTACAACTCTTGACACATTCAGCACGGATTTGCCCCCAACTGTCGTTAAATCTTCCTAGAAATGCTCGCCAGAGTGACATATATTCTATCCCAAGAGTACACTCCTTTGCTGAAAACATACGACAAAGCAGTTTTACGCTACTGTATCGATCCCATTTGTTCATACTCCTAAGCTTGTACTCCAGCTCTGGCAAAATCGAAAGAATGACATTCGGATAAATTTGGTACAGGGAATAGATAAGGTCGCAGTCTTTGTCGGTGACAGCCAAATGTTCATCCATAGTATCCTTAAACAATTTCACCTGTATAACCTGCGAAATATAGTAATTGTTTATATTCTCTTACATGGGGGATGGGAATATTATTACATTAAAATAAAAAATTGAAATTTTGACGACATACATCCTCAATGTATTTCTGAAAGCTTGCAGAGCACGCGAACACAATATCTTTAGCTAAATTGTACTCAGATGCCATCTTCAATGCGGTGTATTCCTCCATTCGGACTGCAATCTTTTCCAGAATAAAACCAAGCAACTCCTTTGAAATAGTCTTGGACTCATGAATGATCGGACAAAGAAGATCCAAAATATGGCTCCTTAACTCGGGATCTGGGTCATCATTGTCCCTAATTAATAAACAACGATTTGAAATTTTGAATCAGCTTCAATCATTTTTTACACAGTACATCCTAAAAACTCCAAATAATCAATTACAATTACCATTACCTTATGACAGAAAACATAAGTTTAAACAAACTGCAAACTATCTCCTCTGCAAAGTCTGATGAAAGACAAAAGGTAAAAACTTTGACCCGCTTGACACTATCAAGAATCCCCTTGTACTGCTCATATAGTTCACCCTTGCAGTCCTTCAACCCTTCCAGCTGCTCGATGAAGAATAGAAATATCGTCTAAAATAAACAAAAGAAAAGAATATGCATAACCAAGTTTCTCAGCATTTATTATTGTTTCCACCGAATATAAAAGTACGTAATTTACCTTATTATTATCCTTGTCGTCCTTAACCGGCACCGGTGGACCAAACAAACGGAAACACTCGGCAAGACAAAAGGCCACCACTATCTTGACCCGGGCGTTGTGATGTTTGAGAAATTCTTCCGAAGCCAAACGGAAGCTTAACGGCCCATACGCTCTTACAAACTCTTCATCCTGTGCGTTCTCTTCCATCCGGTTGTTAAGTGCCCATAGTATCGCAACCAGCTTCCGGATCAATTCATCATCGTCCATTTTCTGGTCCAATTCCTGCCATCTTGGAGGAGGGGTGGCACCAATGACTACAACTCTGGAGCCTGTTGGGGTCACATCAGATTTTGCCTCTCCTCCTCCAGACGACCCCGCTTCTGGTGATGATGACGCTGTTGGAGGGGCAATATTCTCAACTTCAATTTTACACAAACTCTCCAACGCTGCAGTAGCCATGTTTCTAGTCACGCGGTGGGTTGGTACTCTTCCCCCCGATCCTCCACCTCTCGGGACAGTTTTTCTTTTCGAATGTCCCATAATTTCACTGAGCGAACCTAACTTTTAACTAAAAACTAGAATAAATGAGTCTCAAGTTTTAACTAAACTGTTCTCTCCAAAGATAAAAAACCGAATAAATACACAAAAAACTCAATTAACATGCAAAATTCAATTCAACACATTTTTTTGTCAACAAGTGCGCCTGACTGATTGATTTTTACTAGCTTACAGCTCCGACTTCCTTCCAGCTTCCTCCCTGTCTCGGTCTGAATCTAAACACTGAATGCATATTCATGAAGGAAATGTATTTTAGCTACATGGATGCTGATGCATTTTAGGGACTATCTATATATTACGTAAGTACATAGGATTTTTCGAATAGGACCCAAGGAAAGCTAATGTTAGCTAAATTATATTTACGTAATTTTAAAAAAAAAATGAGGTGGGAATAAGCAAGACTTAAGGAGTGAGTTTTGATGCCGTAATGTACGTATGGTCATTTAAGCACATGATCCTATGTCGTATCAATGTCTGTTGTATTCGCAGTTGTTTTGCAATTCCCAAATTGAGAAATTGCATGCAAACGCATATTAGGTGTATTTAAACAAAGGAAAGGGAACACAAAGGGAAGAATAATATACATTCAAGCAGAAATGTATTAAGTAAACTTGTATGAAATTTTAATTAAAGTATGTATTGTAACGTAATTGATTGGGAGATGCGTTGGTTAAAATGATAAACCTGCTTGAGTATATATTTAAAAGCGTTTGTAAATAAAAGTTATAAGTGAGAATGTTACATTGATTTTGAATTAATCAAGGAGCATGTAACGGTGCTATGCATTTCATGTCATACGTATATTTGTATTGTCCAGGTCCAGATTCCAGAACAGATTAAAAGGTTGTTGTTGCTGTTGTATGGAATTCCATTAAATTTAAATATCATGTTTTTCATAAAAGATGCACGAATGAAAGGATATTTATTTATCTTTGAGAAAATGATTTACATATATCATATGATGCGGTGAGAAGATTATAAAGTCTAAACGACCATTTGACCACAGCAAGAAGATAGCATTAACAATCATAATATCGGAAAGAAGATAATTAGGGCTGATATACTTACCATGTAAAATGTTTGCATATGAGAATGCAGTATGCAGACTCATTGTCAAAACCTGAACATCTTCACGATCATGACTAGAGACTAGAGGCCATAACATAACATAACTTGTCCAGCCAGTATAAAAAACTTGAGTTGTACAGAATGGCCACTGAATCATTATATAGTGCCACACCAGTAAAAGCATTGGAAAATTTTCTTATCTTTTGATGCCTATACAAAAATGTTTGTTTAGTACACATCTTTCATCTATATGATTAGATCTGATGAGAATTAAAAATATTGAAATTGTATCTTTACAAAGATATTGTATTTGTATAATGCAATCTACAACTGTATATGGAAATTGCTCTATCTAATCTAGTATGTATTCAATCAAAGGACCTTTTTTATACAAGTTTGGCTAAACCGCATTATAGTAAACACCTCTAAACGTATCTCAGCAATTGGCTTACACAAAATGCTGTTTTGATAGAGAAGACTAAGTTGTAATCTTCAGTGATTTTCAAAACAGGTATACATACATACCTTTTGCCTTTTACCCATATATTCGTACATGTTACTCTAGAGGAACTAGCTGGATTCTATACCAAAGGCTGTTTCATTGTCATTCAGCAACACGGCCAGATCGTGGTGAACATTTTTGCAACCATTCTGCAAACTATACACCTTATAAAATGGCCCTAAACTATTCATTTTCAGGAAAGAAGGTCCTGATTACAGGAGGAGGTCAAGGTATCTTGTCAGAATTCCTACCAATTTCATCAAAAACGCATTGTTGATTGGGATATAAAGAAAGCAGTAAATATGCAAACATTTTTAAATGTTTGTAAGGTATTGGGCGACAACTTGTCCAAAGGTTTTATGACGATGGTGCAAAAGTCTTCACCCTGGACAAAAATGCAGAGTCAGTTGAGCAGCTTCGTAAAGAATTGCCGAATGTAACAGCATTATACGTGGATATTACTGACTGGGACGCCACCAAAACAGCGATAGAGTCCTTTGGACCGATGGATCATTTATAGTTAACAATGCGGGTGTCATTGTTCCACAAAAGTTCTTGGAAATTACTAAAGAGGTGGCCAATGCGTAAGTATTATAGAATCTGTATAAAGGTGTTGAGATACTTGAACTTGGGTACCGAATAAACTGAGGCTTTTCAGTTAGGGAAATTCTAAAATATCTTGCTGTTTGTTGTAGACATTTTGACGTGAACATCATCGCTACCATTAACATCACCCAAACGGCCGCCAAGAGCATGATTGCCCAAGGAAGTGGAGGGTCTGTTGTGAATATGTGTTCCATTGTAAGCTATACACCGCAATTATTCCGTTTTTCCCCCTACATAAACCTACTTAATGGGAAAGTTATGTTTGAAGCAACAATTTTTAAAACACAAGGGTGCCAGAATGGTAGGACAAGAGTCGGCTGCATATTGTGCAACTAAGGCAGCATTAGAGTCGATGACGCGTTCAATGGCGTTGGAGCTCGGACCCCACAACATTCGAGTAAACTGCGTTTTACCAGGAATGGTGCACACACAAATGTCTACTGACATCGTTGCTGCGGCATTTGAGCACTTGTTTAAGCCGCGTTTGGTTTTTAAGCAGTTTATCGAGACTGATGAAATTGCTAACTTGGTTTCGTACCTTCTCAGCCCTTTGTCGTCAATGATGACTGGAACAGGGGTTGTGATGGATGGTGGATACGTTATTACGTAGAAATACTTATGTTAATATGCATACATTCGGTGGATTTTCATCCGACATGGTAGAATTTAACGGGCCCATTTTCATTATACCAGTGCAATGCAATACTAATGCAACGTTATAGTTCGAGCATCCTGCGTTGTAATATGTAGATATTGGAGATAAATAAAGTTGTATAGTAAGTAAAATCATATATTGTTGTGTTTTTTACATCCAAACGATGACCCAGGTCAGTGCAGTTTGTCATCTGTTGTCAGCTTTATAAAAATTCACACAGTCCTTGGAACATTTATTAAAGAATGGAATAAAATTAAAAACTCATTCATAGGAAATAATACATTTGCAGCCTTTTCTTATATTTCCACGTAAATTTTTGTAGGTATTAGGCATGTAAATATTTTCAAATATGCTAACGCATCTCACTTTGACCTCAGTCCAGTATTACTTTTTCTGAATTGCTGGAGACGACATCCAGAATGCAGACTCGGACATCAAACGTCTCTACGAAGTAGGTAAATACATGCGTACAAAATACAATACAATTTTAAGAAGGCGGAGCAGAGGATTTTATCTTTGTTTCGTGCCTGAAGCAAATAAAGTAAAAAACCTTTTCTCAACCTTATTATACTTCTGTTGGCTACGTTAAGTACAAAACGATTGTAAAATCTGGACATTTTTCAATAATACTGACTCAAATGAGTGAAGTGAAGACAAGCTTAGATCAATAGGTAGACGGTAGACCTTACGTAATTATAAATTCTGTATGGTGTTGTTCATATTGATGAGAAGAACTTGTTTATGATATAACACATAGGAACTAGGACTAGGGACACAATAAAATAAATGTACTACCCGTAAGTAAAAATTCGACGATCAACAGTCAAGTTAAAAAGGCAAAAAGCTATATTTCCTATGTGTATATATATCTAATCTATTCTGCTTGTTTGAGATAATCTATCTCGCTTCACACAAAATACACAAAAATGTCTCTCTGATGCTAAAAACATACTATGAAATCTCTTAAAGATCCTTTTTCATATTCATATATATTTGTTACCTGACAAGGTGTGTGATAAAGCTTTAGTTTTGCGTTTGTATCTAAAAGTGATATGTAGTTCTGAAACTGGTAGAAGAACATCTCCAAACATTTGCAAAAGTAGGATTTTCTAAAAGCACTAATATGGCTCTAAACTATTCATTTACTGGAAAAAATGTTCTGATCACAGGTGGAGGTCAAGGTATAAGTATTTTCACTTCTTAAAAATACATATATGCAGATACCTCTTATTCCTGTGACAGTTCTTGTTCTTACTATCTTTTAATAGTGATTGAATTTTGAATTTCCTACACTTTGCATCTTAATTGTAAACTGTTGTCAACTTCTATAACGAAAGGAATTGGAAGACAACTTGTCCAAAGGTTTAATGACGACGGTGCAAAAGTCTTCACCCTGGACAAAAATGCTGAGTCTATTGAACAGCTCCGAAAAGAATTACCGAATGTGACAGCAGTGCAGGTGGACATCACAGACTGGGATGCAACTAATGCAGCGATTGAGTCCTTTGGGCCGATTGATCATTTGGTCAACAATGCAGCGGTTTTGATTCCACAGAAATTTTTGGATATAACAAAAGAGATGGCAAATTTGTAAGAAACAACAGCTTTTAACCCTTAAATATTAGTATAGGTATATTAAAAATGTATGGATGCTCATGGAAAACTATTTTTTCAAATAATTTTTCATTAATTTCAGACATTTCAACACGAACATTATTGCTGTTATTAACATCACCCAAACTGTGACCAAGGGTATGATAGCTCAAGGAAATGGAGGGACGGTTGTTAATATTTGTTCGATGGTAAGAGCTTGTGTAAAATAAGCCCCTCAGATCTATAATTACATGAAACTTTATGGGAGATTCCGTATATATTTATACATTATATATGATAACAATCACAGGCTGCAAGAACCGCTATTCAAATGACCAGTGTGTATGGTGCAACTGTGTTTTTCCTGGAGCAGTCAGTACTCCAATGGCTACTGGTCGAGGCACTGAGGCATTTGATAAGATGGTCAAGCCACGTTTAGTTCTAAAACAGTTTATAGATGCCAATGAAATCGGAAATCTGGTTTTATACCTTCTCAGCCCTTTGTCTTCGATGATGACTGGAACAGGAGTGGTGATGGACGGTGGATACCTTATAACGTAGGATATATTTGGTATATCACTCATCGTCACTGCCTTTGAATATTCTCAAATTCTAAAACGGGTAGTCCATAATAGACAATAAAACTCAGTATGAACATTTGTCCATATATTTTCCCATTAAAAAATGTGAAATGTCATTATTAGCACAGATCATACTCTCTCATGAATCCAAGGCAAATTAATCCTATGTATATAAATAAATATATTCAACGGATACTGATTGGTAATTGCTATGCATATGAATGAATGAATGAGGCTCAGTGTTCAACCAGCAATCTTGATTGAGATCTGCAAAACTCAGGATTTGGACCCAAATGTTCTAAAATATTCCAGATCAAATATCGCATATATAAATAGTAGATAATTGTGTTGTGGTGCATTTAATTAACATACAAACATTACATAGTACATATCACGCTAATCACAAATCACGACCTTGGGATTATTTATGCAGCAATTTGTTTTTAACATGAAGCTATCAACACAACACCGAAAAATCGCTTGAATGGCTTATCATCGCAGACTTTAATGAAAAAAGTCCAAGCTACTGGACTTTTCGTTAAATTCGGCGTATTTCCAGCTATAGACATAACCACGTAAAAAGTAAGTAGGCAAAGACATTTTTAGCATGATTTAAATTATAAGGTTTATTCAGAGCAGTAGGTTGCGGTCGGAGAGTGAGATCGGTAAGCTTCTTCATAACTCATTAACTAACCAAGTGTTGTGTTAAACCATAAAAATTTTCAACATAATTAGCATTTTTACGCAATTTTTGGCAATTGTTGTAAAGACATCATGGCATTAAGTTACTCGTTTGCTGGAAAGAAGGTTTTAATCACGGGAGGAGCCCAAGGTACTTTTCCCATGGATTTAGATCTCCATTAATTTAACAAGTTTGATGAGTTCTAATTTTTACAATGCCATTATATATGTCTTAGTCTTGTCTTCTTAGGAATCGGAAGACAATTAGTGCAACGGCTTCATGACGATGGAGCGGCCGTGTTCGTAATCGATAAAAATGCCGAGGGAATTGAGAAGCTGCAGAAGGAATTGCCTAAAGTTACAGCAGTGCAAGTTGACATTACTGATTGGGATGCGACAAAAAAGGTGATTGAGTCTTTTGGTCCAATAGATCATTTGGTTAACAATGCTGCAGTAATTTTTATCCAGAAATTCATGGACATCACAAAGGAAGCGGCAAGCATGTAAAAAAGCATATACCCGTTCAAAGTAAAGACTTTCAGAAACTTTTGCCTATGTAAAATTAAAGTGTCTTTATGCCTGGTTTATAATAGGCAATGTGACGTGAACCTTCTTGCTCCAATCAACGTCACCCAAACTGTAGCAAAAGAAATGATCGCAAGTGGAAAGGCAGGGACCATTGTCAACGTGTCTTCTATTGTAAGCGTCTTTTTTCTTCTGGAGAAACTAATTAACGATTATAATACTTCCTAAATAGACTTATATGAAACTATGGATGGCGTCTGTCTAATCTATATGAATATTTTTAGGGTGGAAGGCTAGCTTACAACGATAAAGTGGGACTTTACAACTCCACCAAGGCAGCACTCGAACATCTCACTAAGCAAATGGCTTTAGAGCTTGGTCGTAATAACATCCGAGTTAATTGTGTTTGTCCAGGACTCATTGACACACCTATGACCCGCTTAGATCCTGATTTGCTTAAGGAAACCAAGCCCCGTCTTGTTATCAAGAGGTTCATTGAGACAAATGAGATTTCAGACTTAATTTTATACCTTCTTAGCCCATTGTCTTCTATGATGACTGGTCAAGCCGTGGCTATGGATGGCGGATACTTAATAACATAAAATTAGATAATATTATACCATATTCAATTTAGAAATTGCTAAATAAAAAAAA
>JAHZNG010003129.1:0-13931 GCA_027744375.1 Orchesellides sinensis
TAACTTGTCCCTTTCCTTTTCTATATATTTGCTGAGTATTACCATTCTACTAATACACTAAAACAATAGCGCACAGCAAGTGGTTCATCGAAGCTAGACCTTTTTGCTTTTAGACTACGATAAACGACAAAAACACCCTTATCCTTTTTTTCAGCTAACCCCCAACAACTTCTTATCTCGACAAATACACCCTTCCCAAGTTCTAGCACAACGTTCTTTATACCGATTTTCTTAAAACAGTTGGTAGCTTTTTAAGTGTTTTAACAATCTGACTACTGTCTGAGAAAATGTCATAATCCCAAGTCCCAACTAAGCCTCCCAACTTCCAACTAAAAAAAAGCAATAAAAATTATGGATATCTATATTCTATTTATGTATGCTTACTTTAGCGTTATTACCTTACTACGTACATGTTATTACATAAACGTATTACATTCTTTCTCCTTTCGTTTCATATTTCACGACAATAAAACTGTACCATTATGACTCATGACATAACTAACACCATCTTTACATCTTTACCATGCTATACTCTTGCCTGTTAAGTCAGCTACAATTAGTTTATAAAAGTAACTACTACATAATATGACTTTCTCACAGTCAGTTTCTTTCCGTACCCTGTAAATATTTACATTTTGCATGCGCCTACCTCAACAAAAATTATTTGGATGGGTTAATAAAAAAATGAAAATATGATCTTACCTTGCTTTTTCCTAGATACATTCATGAGCTGATGCTGAATGCTGAACAAGTCAAACAACCTAATTTTTATCCTAGTTTACAATTTCACACACATTCGAGCTGCGACTGGACTGGACTGAACTATAAACGCTCGTATTCGTATACTCATGTTATGTTATGGTGTACCATACATACCCTCCTAACCTAACTACTTACTATCTAAATCTGAAATGTTTCAGGGTGAGCAATAACAAACGTTATGAATTTGAATTGGGTCGCTCCCCATTTGAGTATTTGGAATATCAGAATATGTAAAGCGATATGAATACTGTGGACTGGGAGGGAATGCTGTAGTGTGAAAGGGCAGCTAGTGAATATTGGGGTGGGTGATAATGATGAGGGTGAATGATTGTACATACGTTGAAGATGTTACTTGTGTAGGTATAAGGTTTTTGGAGTTACGTATGGAAGGCTGGTGGATATGGATAAAATATGCATATCCGTAACGTTGTAAAAAGTGGTACTGGAACTGTGTGAGATTGTTCTGCTCGAGCTCGACTATTCCAGGGTGTACACAATATTTGATGAGCTTCTCTTCTCATTCATTGCGATTCTTTTCGAGATGGGTAATGTAGATCACTTTCGTTGTTCATTGCGATTCATGACCACTTGTCTCTTGTCTGGTTATCAACTAATGCCATATTGCAAGTTGGATCTTCAAAACTATAAAACAGGAACAAGGCATAATGACTTACGAGAAGTTATTATATAACACTAACCTAGCTCTATTTAAACTATGCTATTCTGATAGCTTGCTTAAATACTTTATGCATGGGTACGTTCACCACAGCACATTTTCTGTACATTCTTTAATTATGAGCTACTGTTTTTATCCAGAAAAAGATACATAGGTTTAGGTAATAATGTTCCTGTCCATATTCTATATATGTGCATAATATGAGGAAGTTCTTACGTATGTATATAAATTCATTAGTAGATTATATAACCAGTAACAAAAAGAAGCATGTATCATGGTGTCATTTTTTCTCTAAGTGACTCTGATTGAACTGATGTTATAGGGGAGACGGGAGACGTTCTCGAATTGTTTAAATAGGCATTTTTATGGATAAGATAGACGAGGTGAAATGTAAGAGACTGTAAGCGTGCGAGAGACGAGTAAAAATAATGTCGAAAGTAAATATATTATGTTGTAGTAGTATGATTGCGACTCATGACTATGACCAATTAATTGCCAGTTTTAGTAAGGATCGCAGCTGAAACTATGTATATCTGGTTTGAAAAACATAGTGTCGAAAGTAAATATTATGTTGTAGTAGTATGATTGCGACTCATGACTATGACCAATTAATTGCCAGTTTTAGTAAGGATCGCAGCTGAAACTATGTATATCTGGTTTGAATGTTTGTTATTGTAGCATGTGGTTAAAACCAATTTGCTGGAAAACATGAATACTCAATTGCTATACTATATTATGTAGAGTATTTTATTTCATTTATCAGCTAGAGCTTTTTATACAATTATAGATATGACTATCATGCAATTTATAACTTTTCTTTTTACTTAAAACGTTATAACATTCATTTTAATACTTTTATATTCACTATTTATTTATGTAATCGAACACACCAAAATACCCTGTACTGTGTTGACGTTGACCCTGTCTCGTTACAAATTGACTACCTTTTTTAAGAATCAGATCTATCCAGTTTAATACATACATAATCCGAATTACCCTATGTCTCTAATAAACCCTTGCACATACTTTTTTATATTTGTGTATGCGATGGATGTACTGAAGTTTATTAAAGTGAAAAGTAAAAGTAACATGATAACATGAATACAATCTTGTATATTTAGATCTAGAAAAGATTCTGATATATCAAACGGATATTATTAGTAATAGAAAGAATTATTTTTAAAGCTTAAAATCTATAAATTATTAACAGGGAACACATGAAATACGTTGTAAAATGCTTTCATTCATGGGCAGTTTTGGATTGGAGTTGGGTTAGGGTCATGTAAATGACTACAAAATGTGTAACACTACGGTGGGCAGACTACGGGCAATCTGCAGCGATTCGTTTTTTATATCTGTCCTTTACATATTCTAAGGTACTAAAATATGTAGAGAATCGATAACCAAAATGAAGCCTTAGATGACATTTACCATCCGCCTGGCTCACCAGGACTTTTATAATCATATTGTGAAGTCATAAGCTCACTCAGCATTGGATCTTCTTTACTGTGCTCCCAGATCACAAATTTCTTGCCCATTACCAAGTGAGGTGTAACGTGACAATGGCCCAGCCATAAACCATTGTTATGAGCTGCGAATCTAACTGCTGCCCAACCACAATACGCTCCGTCAGTGAAATTCTCCAACTGTCTGATTCCCATACACAGTAACAGCATCACGGAACTGAAACTTCTTCCCACTTTCAACATCTTTTTGAATCCTTGCCCCGTCAACAACTGGATCGTATTTGTTGGGACCTTCTCCAACGACGTGGTAGCTGTGGCCCTGTAGAATTCATTTAAATCCCAAATTTACTTGTGGATTCATTTCATAATATTATGTACATATACAATATATGGTCATGCAAAATCTTACATGAATATGCCATGGATGGCTAAAACAGAAATCGCCTGTCCTTTGATTTTGAAATACAAACTGCACAGTTTCTCCTTCAATTATCTCAAACACCTGCGGAATGTCTGTAATATTCTTCCCACTTTTCAACTGCTGATAATATGGAATCTCTGGATCTTGGTAGTAGTGATTGTTTAGTAAATAGACGTGTCGTTGACCCCAAACAGCTTCAAACACATCAATTACATACTCCTTGTCAACATTCATTGGCACTTGATAATAGTCTGTTTGATTTAAGGCAAGATTAGGAATAAGTTCATCTAAGACCCAGCGATCCAGTTCTACCGCTACTGAGCCGTTTCTATAAAATCCTAACATTTCTTTTGTAGGCTTTGTTGCATTAAAGTAGTTGAGCACAGCCAGGCCATTAAGTGGTCCAGGACTTTCCATTTGGTGGCAAATAATATAATAGTTGTTATCCTCCTGGTCCATTTTTATAATGAAGCTGTAACGTTGTCCAGGGCTAATCACAAAATGATCCGTTTCAACTGGTTCCGTGTAAATCCCATCCATTTCAATGACTTTGAATTTGTGAGAGGATATATTGCAAGAGAGTATGGAATCAGAGGCAGCGTTTATGAATCTAAAACGGTAGCGAAGTCCCTTCTTAACTGGGGTTATGTCATATCCACATGCTGTAGGCTTGCTGAGAACCTCCCCAGTAACATTATTTGTCCACTCCCCGAAAGACCTCCCATTAATTGTTATGCTAGAAAGGAGAGTTGGGTAGTTATGAATTGGACCTAAGATTCCATTTACAATAGATTTTAAATCCCCATGATAGACCCCGTTCAAGATGAACACCTTATCTTCATCATACTGATACTCTTCTGGGAATGTTGCATATAATTCAGGATCATCTTCAATAATCAATGGTCCAAATAGCCACACAATATCCATATTCGTGAACAAGAATGATTTGCGCTGATGTATTCCATGAAAATGGAATGTGATATGGGTGTCTAGTTTGTTAGTTACAGTCACCACTAGAATTGAGTTTTGCTTAACACGAATCTCAGGACCAGGAGATTGGCCATTGATTAGATACGCTGGCTGTGGAAATCCGTCTGGTGAAATCACTCCATGAGTTACGATAAGGCGGTAGTATGCAATTGTTTTATTTCCAGATTGCTTGAATGTCGGCTGAGGATATGTTCCAAATTCTACTGGTGCATGGACATCTAAAGTATCGTTGTTCTTCTTGTATTTTTTTGTAGAAACCTTCTTCCAGTTAGGACTACTACTAATTGACTTTAGTACAGGTGCATTAGAAAATATTGTACGATTGCCGGCGTCTGAAGAAAGGAAAGGTCTTAAAGTAGTCGGGGCTTGCTGAAGCAGACCATTAGTGTTTCCATTTTGTCCTGTCGGGTCGTCATAATTTTGGAATACTGTAAAAAAGCATTTGAGCATAATGGAATAAATATTTTTTCATACATTTACCTTTTTGTATTGAGCTTTATATTGCTTATAGGTATTAGGAACTTACTTGCAATCCACAGTAACAATGGTATGAGCCCTGCTAGTAAACCTATCGTGACAGATTTCCAATTTAGTCTGAAACAAATAAAAACCACAGTTAATCAAAAGTCGAACTTTCTTCTACCATCCGGATCCGTATATTTTAGCTACACTGATTACCTAGTTTCATATCATGGGTCATTTAAAATAAAATTCAATACTAAAGCACGTATTTTGCTTGTGACTTACTTTGTCAGAAAACTTCGGCGTATTCTAACGTATGGGTCAGAGAGCAAAGCGTCCGTTTCAGAGGATCTTTGCGAATACCTTTCTTGAAACACCATTTTAATATTTTAATGAACTACGCGAAAAATGTAAACGAATCTAAAAGAACTGTTATATAATCCTAGACGAACATTACTCCTATACAAACTTCCATCCGAATCCCCTCATTTTCAATTGGCAAATGTCACCAATTCACAAAACTCGTTAAGGCTTATACAATTCACAGGACGAAGACTAAATTCGGCTTGCGCTTGGCAAGGTTATGCAATTCAAGTTGTTACATATTTCGTGTAGCATTGTGCAATGTAAAATGAAACCTATAAAGTTTTACTTCCACAACCAGTTTTCTTTCACGTGGATACTTCATCCTAAAATGAGTTGCGTTGTGGTTGCAGGTATAAGAAATATAAAATATTCCATTGAAAGAGGTATCAACTTACATGTAAGTAACAAAACTTGTTTTGGTATAAAAAATTCTTAATGTCTATTCAGCGTCTAGGCTATATTACAACCCCTCCAGATTATATAACGCACTGGACACCAGACAGCATATGCGTTCAGATTCATACAAATTCCTACTTCAGTAACCATTAACCATATAAAGCTTGAGCAAGCTGTCTGGAATCTTAAAATCTTACTTAGAAAACTTTTCCCATGCAAAAACTCTATAATATGCTTGTACAAATCACGAACAATAGTATTACCTAAAAGCTAGCATACCGTCCTTATCCAGTGACTGAATTCCAGCCACACATATATACATGCGTACTTAATAGCGACAATAGCCATCACGAAAAGCGAGAGTCGAAGACTTTGCATGCAATCATAACAGGTGCATCATCCATGCCATAATAAGTTGTTTTGATGGAAAAGGGTTGGTGATTGGATTAGTGTCTGATTTTCATGTGTACAAAATACCTATATATCCTGAAACACCTATTACAAGCAAGCGATATACTTGTCATGTCTTGCGTAAAAATCCATACGACATAAACTGATAGTTGTCTAATGACTAATGGTGGAATAATGAAGATGTTTTACAACATGTTTTATAATCTTACTTGAATTGTCCATCAGAAATCAGAAAAGAATATCTTAATTAGTTTGTATATAGACTATAGACATCTAAATAGTTTATACATACTTGTATGAAATAAAATTCATGCTCCAAAAGCAGTTCTTTGACAAAATTCTAGATATGCGGTATACATACCTGTCATTTCTAATTCATGACTTTTATACTGAAGTACTTAACTATATGTATCAAGTAACAATCCAAGTTTTCAGTGCATACTCAAATTGTAAAACAGAAGCCATAAACATACTAATGCATTGCATGCAAACGGTCACCCATGCACTGCAATTTGTATGGTTTCTAATTCTTTCTAGTCTTCGTATTCGTGTAGCCGAATCTCAAAACAGTACAAATGAGTTGCATGCAGCTTTAATTTCTAAATTCTCTATATAGATAGAACCAGAGATAACAAGAGAAAGTAATATCAGCAATAATTGTAGTCATTCGTAAATCCATCAATAGTATTTAAGTGTTCAGTAAAGAAGAATTTATTTGACTAGCATCAAATGAAACTAAACTATAAAGAATAATTTTTATGACCAAATTATAGTGTGTGTAAATATTTCATAAGCGATGTTAACAGCAATAGTCGAGTCAAAACGGCATGATTCGGATAAAACGGATGACCAAAACTTTAACGATGATACCCAGAGGCGGAGGTTTTATCTATTAGTAGCTACGTTTTGAAGTTTAATTTTTAAAAAGCCAGACATAGTTTTTTTCGTCATGTACCCAAAAAATGCTACAACCTATGATTGTTTTGATACGATTATGTCGCATAAATTCTTAGTTATGATTTTGTATCTAAAAACTCATAAATCAAAGGGAAGTAAAAAACACGGCTGTGAATCTGAATTGCCACCCTTGAAAGTATCAAGGTCATTTGTGATATAACGCTAAAAATTATTCTTGTGTGCCAAAATTATTATAATCCATGATATATTCTGACTCTGACATTATGTATATTGCTTTTTGGGTGTATATTGTGTACCATAGGACAATAGTGAGTAATTAGTAATTTGTAGCATTTCAAATGGTTTCTATCTCATTATCTTCCGTGTTTCAAAATTAGTTAGTGCTTTATATTCCGTGTCTCCATTCACCATTACATATGATTGCATCTTTCTTCTTCAGCAACAACGTTCAACGTTTGATAACAATAAATCCTCAACTCCTATCTATGTCCTATGCGTCATTCCATTCGGGACATGGTTCACATTATACTATTGAAATGCAAATGTATAACTTAGGCATCCACATATTATATCGGGCCCCGTAAAAGTATTCGTATACCTAAAGATCAGATCAGAATGTTTTCATGCACAGCACATTCGGATGTCAAGGACTTTGTTATCCTTGTAATGCTCAAATTATTACCAACACGGTTCTGTATTTTTCTCCATCCATAATATCAAATTCATACTAACACCAACGTTTTTTATTTACATGCACTTGCAGCATGTTGATGTTCTCCAGGCTAAATGGAGCTTTAAGTAAACCTCAATGGTAAAAAAGTACTACATTTTGTAATATACTTTTAGTTGCATACTTACATATAATATATTATGTATAAATATGTACAAAATACTCCAGCCAACTCTGACTAGATATTTTACTCATGGCGTGTGTTTGTGTTCTATAACTTATACATAAATCATATTAGTTCGTCGGCTTTATCCATTGGTGATAGTTCTTTCTAATGGTTGGTAACAAAACCGCATCATGAAACACGGCATTTAGAAGAATGGAAAGGTGATTAAAAAACTACGTAAACATAAACATCCATCTGCAAAAAAGTACTTTATACATTAAACACAATAGGTACATGTGTTTGAGAGCTTTTATGAATATGCATAGTGTCTCATGTATATTATGATGTCATCGGATATATGTAAACTACAAATGAGTATAAAAAACGATATAAAAAACACTCCTCTATGTTCTGTCATGTAATGGAAATACGTTTGTTTGTTTGGTGCTACAACGTTCTTAGAATGTCCTTTGAGCAAAAGGATGACTAATACAAGAGTTGTCCAATGTATATAGTAGCCTTTCACACTTGAAGTTTGAAACAGTTTCATTCTGAGGATTGAGAATACAACAACTCGTTAAAAAAGGTGCTCTACCAATACCAAAGTTTTATAAAGTGATTTTTTTGGAAATGCACATTTACTTCAAGGCAAAAGTGAAAAAGTATTATTGATTGTGATACATTTCTATAAAGCAGCTCTTTGTTACCTAAAGTGATTTTGATTCCAAAGCTTGCAAGATGTTTGCAAATAAATGTGGAAACATGGAGAATGTGTGTTGTGGGTTGGTGAAAATAGTTAAAAAGGGGGAGGATTGGGAGCCACCAGTGAAGACCCCAATTCCATTGATATCTGTTGACGTGAATGCTTCCGTGGTTCATGCAGTGGCACAAGTGGAAGTTACGCAGGTTTATGTGAACAAAGAGGAACAGCCTATTGAGGCTATTTATTACTTTCCTGTGAATCCGGATGGGGCGGTTACTCATTTCCAAGCGGAGTTGGAGGGGAGGGTGATTAAGGTAAGCGTTTGAGGAGAAAGAAATGTAGTTTTGATGGTCAGGAAATCATTGATGCCTAAAGGCTGAGTATAATGAATCTAAAGTAACAATTGTTTCTTATCGGTGTAATTCGTAGGGCACTGTGAAGCCTCATGAAGAAGCGAAGGAGGCGTATGATAAGGCAGTTGAGAATAAAACCACTGCTTTCTTGGGAGAAGAAACCAAAGCAGACATTTTTAAGGTAAGGGTACTTTAATCAGTTTATATTTGTGATGTTTTTCTATCAAGGAACACTATAATTTATAAAAGCATAATAAAATTTGTATTTAGGTCCGTGTCGGCTTTTTGAAACCGGGTGCACAAGTCAAGGTCATCATTGGATATGTAACCGAAGTTAAGAATGAACCTGGGTCCAATGCCATTCGGTTCTACATTCCTACAACAATCGCACCACGCTACGTTTCCCAAACTGAGACTGACGACAAAGCTAAGGACATAAAAGATATGAAATTTACTCCTACATCACCAGCCCCATTATCATTGAAGGTGGCAGTATCTTTGCAAGATGGAATTAAGTCCATTGAAAGCCCAACGCACAGTATTAAAGTTGACAAACAAGGGCCGATTCCTGAAAACAAGGTGTGGCATAAAGCATTAGTTGAACTGACAGCGCAGACGACAGACATGGATCGAGATTTTGTTCTGAACATCCTCCCTGAAGATGTGCACAAGCCACGTTTATATTCTGAGGTACGTACAAACATTAAAAAAACATATGCAACATCAAAAATAGTATACAGTAGATTCAATTATATAATTGAACGTTTTATTTTGTTTCCAGAAATTGGAGGATGGATCAACAGCTGCAATGATTCATTTGGTACCTAGTTTCAAGTTAGATGAACAGAAAACAGAATTAATTTTTGTATTGGATCGATCGGGATCAATGATGGGTCAAAGTATTGACCTTGCGAAGAAAGCCCTTTCGGTGATTATTAAAATATTTTAAACGATTAGGCAATTCAAGTGCCATGTAATTTATGGGAAGTTGCTCCTACGAAATTATTATGTATAGTAGCTATATTAATGTTTTTTTTCAGTTATTCCTGCATTCCATGCCTGCCGACTGTTACTTTAATGTGATTGGGTTTGGATCATCATACAAATTTTTGTTCCCAAACAGTGTTAAATATGATGATGGTAGCCTGAAAACTGCTATTAGTCATGCTAAAAGTACGTATCTAAAGATTAATATTAAAAAATTTGCTAGGATATTATGTACATTAATGACAACTGACTGAATAAGAATGCTATCTTTTCATTTTATAGGTTTACAAGCAGATTTGGGTGGCACTGAGATTTTGGAACCTCTAAAGGAAATTTACAACAAGCCTGGTATTGAAGGATACTTGCGACAGATATTTGTACTTACTGACGGAGAGGTAAAAAATAATTTTACAACTTACTCCTATGCTGACCATACAATAAATATGTACATGTCTTTGAAATGATCATTTAGGTTTCGAACACTGATGGCGTAATTGGAATTGCACAAGCGAATGCTCACAAAGCTCGAGTGTTCGCACTTGGAATTGGTGATGGTGCTTCTCATCATCTTGTTGAGGGCATTGCAAAAGCCGGAGGTGGAACCTCTGCTTTTGTAACCTATAACGAAAGCATTGATAAGAAGGTTCTTAACCAACTGAAGAACGCTCTGCAGCCGTCGCTTACGGGTAAGATTTTGTTTCAATATGGACGACAAACTTTCATGCCTTGAAATTGTGCAAATCTAAAATAATAGCCAAACCTAATTTCAAACGGTTTTATAATATTTAATAATTTATTTTATTTAACAGAGATTGAACTTGAGTGGGAAGGAGTTCAGACTGCTCCAGAGGTGGAGAAAGCCAAAGAACCTCCAGTTAACAAGGAGAAAACTCTGCTTGGTTACAATAAACCTATACAATCAGATTCAGAGCCAACCACTGGCTCCGCGAACAAGCAGTCACCTAAAAGAATCCCACCAGTTTATGATGGGTCCCAACTGTTGGTATTTGGGTTGTTCCAATCTGAATGTCCAACTTCTGTTTCAATCAAAGCACAATCCCCAGATGGACCATTAACCATAAAAATTGAGGTAAGTTTTATTAAACTTTAGAAGTCAATAACTCATTTTAGGTAATTTTGAGAAAACATTTATTATATAATTACTAATTATTAATTGTACCAATAGCATTTAAAGGAAAACGATGTAGGCTCAACCCAAATGCTTCATCGTCTTGCTGCGGTGAAGTTGGTGCGAGAGTTAGAGCTGGAGATTGCAGCTTTGTATTTCCAAGGGTTTGAAGACGTTTCTGTGAAGGAGGAAAAATTGAAAAAAGAAATCGTTGAAATTGCTTGCAAAAATGGTAAGACTTATGCAGCCTATCTATTCGTTGAAGGGTTTAATTGACAACGAGCCAGTAAAAAGTTGAATACTAACTTTTTAAAATCAATTCATTTTAGGAATAACCTCCAAATATACATCATTCGTTGCGATTGACGTCAAAGAAAACAAACCTTCTGCTGACAACTGGGTGATGGAGACGAGGAATGTGCCATCACAGTTCGCTCATGGCTGGCACGGTAGAGCGATACCAATGATGATGAAAGCCAGGTGCATGGCTGCGCCTGCGCCTATGTCAGGGTTTATGCGGACGTTTAGTGCGGTGGTCAACTCTTTTGAGTAAAACTTTAAGTGTACTTTTTATATTACAATACTTTTTTAAAAACTTCGCAGGATACTTACAGTTTCATTATTACGTGATAGTTCACAACCCTTAACTCGTAAGAGATGCAGTCGGGCAGTTGCATCTCCGCCAATGGCATTTACATGCTCGGCGTCCGAGTCTATGCAAGTTGACGATGACGATATTGCCAATGAGATGGGTTATGGCTTGTTTGACGCGTCTGAAGGTATTTCGTCCGGACAAACCGAGGAAGACTCCAGTTTATTAGCTACCCCACTTTTGAGGTTAATAGGTCTTCAGTCGTTTGATGGTTCCTATAATCTGGAAGAAAGTCTGAGTGCAATATTAGGATGTTCACTGGATAGCCTAAAAGAAGGTACGGATCCAGAAGCTTTATAATATTATCCATTCTACAATTATGCCAAATTACAAATAATTTACAACCAAAACAAATCATGGACGTATAAAGTAGATATTCTTAATTTCTTGATTCTATGGTCTAAAATAAACTCTAAATTACGCTTTCTTTAATTACAGGCGCTCAGAAGCATAACTTGGACGAGAAAGTGTTTGCTACAGCATTGGCAATCTCTTACTTTCTCCAAAAGTTGTCCTCGGAAAAGGACATGTGGGACCTGATTGTTCTTAAAGCAAAAAAATGGCTGGCTCGCACAATACAACCGGATCAAGTGGAGGACGTAATTGGGAAATCAACTGCATTTATTTAAATTAAGGTTTTCTCTTATGTTTGCTGGTTGACGGTTTTTTTAACGAATATGTTTATTATAAATTTTAAACTAGTCCTCTGAAACAGTATAGAAACTTAAGTACCTGAAAACCAAAAAAAAATGTATTTACTCAGCACAATCAGTTTAAATGTATCTCAGTTGTATAATTTAATATAAAAATTAATATTTAAAAATTAAAGTTACAAGTTTTCAAATAAATAACTGAAAATTACATTAGATTGTTAATAAAGGGATCTTTTTTACCAATCACCACAATACATTTTTGTTTGACACTGCAAGAAGTGAGAAGGATGCACAACTTATTAATAATATATATATTTATTGTGACTTCGGGTAGCACAAACACATTTTTTAAATTTGAATTAAAATCCTCAAGTGTATGAGTACAATTTATCTGTTGGCTTCTCTGAATTTGCGTAAAAAGGCGCTGGACAAAATGCAAGGGTTAGGTTAGGTATGCATTGGAATCTTAATTGGCCTATCCGGAGGATAGTTGGTTTACTTCAAGATTCACCATTTCCCTAACATCCTGTAAAGATTCTTTATAACGGTGAATGATGATAGCTTACTGGCTATGGTTTAGTTAGTATGCATACTTTATTGAATTCTTAAAATTTGTAGTTATATACAACTTTCAACGGCTTGAAAGCATGATTTTATTTATTTTAAAACTGACTAAAACGTGAAATCTATCTTACTTTTCTTTTAGTAACGTGTACGTGACTAAATATTTCAATAAAAAAGTACACAGTACACATAATTACTTCTGTGTATATGTCACAACACCTTAATTACGATATTGTAATAGTATATATACAATCACAGTCTTAATCATTAATTAATAATAATTTCTCCATATCTGAGTCTCTCGGTAGCGCTACGCTGATGTCTGCAAGTACGTAAGCAGTGATGGCCCATGTTGCGAGACACAAGTTAAGCTCATCTGGGTCTTCAACGGTTAATGTATCAGCCTCCGTGTGGTGGTACCAGTATCTTTGCGTTAAATCTGTTCTTAAACTTATTGCTGGAACTCCATGAGGAATAAAAACATCGACATCAGAGCTTATCTTTTCAAAAGTTTGGTATGAAGATGCATTTAATGGGGCTAGGAGCTTTGACACTTCTTGAATAATACAACCTGCATTGTGGGAACCTGCAAAACCAAGACCTAATGGTCGGAAGGTGGCTGCATCAGACTCCAGAAGAACGCTTATATTTGCTAGCTCATTCATATGGTCATTCAAGTATGCAGTGGCACCATAAAAACCAAATTCTTCGCCGGTCCACAGTACAGTACTTAAAGTGCGTCGTGGGCGAAGGTTAAGGTATTTGAGTAATTCAACTGCAGCCATTGTGATCATAACCCCTCCACCTTATAAGCAATGTTTTATAATCAGTCATGAATAAAATCTCTACATATTAGTTACGTGAGAATTCTAACCATCATCCATTGCACCAACGCCTACATCCCAACTGTCAATATGCGCCGAAACAATTATCTTCTCATTTTGAATTTCTCGCCCTGTTATGTCCCCCACAGCATTACGTGAAACCACTGGGTCCAGTGTGTAGTCGTTGAGGATTAGTCGGATACGAATAGTTTGGCCTTAAAAGAAAATATACAAAATGCCACGATAATACTTGGAATTGGAAATATTGGAATAATACTTTCCCTCGTCAAACACAATATTATACTAAAAAGTAAGCATCTAACGTTCAAAAAAATACCTTTGTTTTGGTATCTTTGAAATAA
>JAHZNG010003130.1:0-16767 GCA_027744375.1 Orchesellides sinensis
AAATTATTTGGCCGAATCCAACTTGTATTTTAGGCATCCAACGAAAATTTTACTTCTGAAAGGCATCTTCCTAATACTTCCAAACTTCCTAAAGCGTTATCCTAATGATCTTAAAAACATTTCCTTGGTTTTCTAATTTTATAAAACTCGATATTAATGGGATCTAACACTAGAGTTATAAATGTAAAAATGGACCACAACACAAAACAGGGTATAAAATGTTTTTCATTCAAGTTCATTGATAAAAGAATTTCCAATAGCTTACACATTCATAATTAAGAAGTATGCATAATAGTTTTCGTGTCAGGTTCAATAAAAAGGCTAAAAAACCCGCTGAGGACAATGAGGGTGAGAATTCTGGAGCCGCAAGTGGACCCGGAGCAACAAGTAGTGAAAAAACCCCGGCGGCTACAGCTGTTGATGGAGGTGTAACTAGTGAAGGTCACCAAAAGAAACAGCATCACCTCCACCCACCAACCCCTTCTAAACGGCATCATCATGGCAAAAAGTCCAAACATAAAGACAAAGCAATAAAGGGTGGAGGTAGTAATTATTTTCAAAACCATTGCATAGTCATTTTAAATCTAAAGTCACACTTAATTTAAAACTAAAATAACGGTTTTAAATTTACAGATGAAGCAATCGTTGAGCCACCATTGGCAGATGAAGCCGCAGTAGGACACAATGATCCATCAGGCTTGGATTTAGATTTAGTACATCATTTACGCCGAGGTAGTTCAGAAAAAGTACCCCATCAAAGTTTTGCAGTGAACCTTCCAACTGTGTCACCAAACAATTTACCTTTCATTCAAAGTCATTCGGAACAACGGGCTTCTGTCTTAACACCAGAAGAAGCCCTTTTGAGTAATGTGCGACCAAAAGAATGGAAACCTAAACTGGCAAAACAATACGGGTACTTGAGTTTGGTAAGTTAATTCATACCAATATTTCTTAGCATGAATCTGGGTGGGATACCGTTTCGTTGCTGTAATTACTGTTATGGACAATTTGGACAGTTTAGATATGCCAGTTGGTTTGACGTATTCTGTATGTTTGTTGGCTACATTGCTTCAGTTCTCTCTGGCTTCTGCATTCCTTTAATGCTGTATTATTTTGGTGAACTAATTCGTGTAAAAGTTCTCGCGGATAAGATGGCGAACGCTCTTTATTGTATAAAAAATGNTGGTGAACTAATTCGTGTAAAAGTTCTCGCGGATAAGATGGCGAACGCTCTTTATTGTATAAAAAATGGAGGGCTAAAACATTGTATACGGTTCTGGAAGAAATGTAATGCTAACGCTAACCAATCTGCCTACTTTGAAAAGTAAGATAACAGTATATACCTTTTCTTTTTCTTAACTTTAATTAAACAGGTAATAGATAATTAATATGAATTATAAATATAAATCTTATTTAGAGAATTTATGCAACGACCTAATCCAAACTTTGGAAAAATTACTTATGATCACATGGGCGATTTCATCGATAAAGAACTATTGCTAACATTGGCCTATACAATTCTAAGTAGTGCCTACTTTCTTTGCTGGAACTACGCAGGACAGAATCAAGTTGGAAAAATCCGACGAGCGTATATCATGTCATTGCTAGAGAAAGACATGACCTGGTTTGATCTTCAAAAGGATCCCGATTTATGTAACAGATTCATGGAGAATACTCGGCTAATCATCGATGGAATTGGGGAGAGTATCCCAATTGCTACCAGCATTACAATCATGTTTTTCTTCTGCGTTGCAATATCCTTCGCTCACGGTTGGCGATTGACTTTGGTTGCACTGACAAGTGTTCCAGTGATGGTGGTTACTTACTGGATCGCCTCAACCAAAAAAGCGTTGCACGTGTTGATGGAAAGAAGGGTGTACCGCCTCGCTCACTGTTGTGCCAAAGAAGTCCTTTCAAAAATGAGAAGTGTGATTATTTATGGTACCCAATTGAAGGAAAGGGCCCTTTATAAAAGAGAGATAAACCAGGGAAAGGCAAAAGTCATAAGTGCCATTTTCTCTCAGTCTGTATGGGCTTCTCTTGTCTATATTCTTAATCTTGGGGTATGGGCGGTGATAATTTGGTATGGGACGGCTTTGTTACTGCTAGGCACCCATTTTGACTGCAGTGATAAGCCAAAGTATGATAGGTATGATGCAGGTGATGTGGTTATCATTATCACTAGCTGCATGTTTGCATGTTCCAATATATACGTGGTGTTCAACGTAATAAAGGCTGTAGAGGTTGCCAAACTATGTGGACGGGAAGTGTTCAAGATTATTGATGGGTAAGCATATGACACCATTCTGTTTAAAATGATAGTAATTACAATAGTAAAATGTATAAATTGATATATACAGACCAAATGGAATTGATAATGTGAGCGATGAAGGCTTTATTCCGACCACACCTCTGAAAGGTAGGGTAGAATTTTTCAGTGTTAGATTTTCATACCCTGGAAAGAAAGATGATCCAGTAAGTCTTTATAACATATATAAACATGATACGACTTCCTATTTTTAATTGGATAACCAAGTTTGGCTGAATACAGGTTCTAAACAACTTAACTTTAACCGCCGAGCCACATTCCACGACTGCAATTGTTGGTATTTCAAACAGTGGCAAGTCGACAGTATTAAAAATGATAAGTAAAGAGTATATTCCGGACAGTGGCTATGTGAGTTGATTCAAGTTTTTATCGTAATTAATGAAAATCTCATTGTACAATATACGATTATTTTAATTGAATCTGCATTGGCTAGATAAAAATAGATGGTATGGATATCAGGACTTTGAATACGAAATGGCTGCGCTCTCAAATCGGCTTTGTTCCAAAGGATCTCACTCTTTTCGACATGACCATTGAAGACAACGTCCGAATGGGAAAGCTGGATGCAAACTTTTATGAAGTACAAGACGCTTGCAAAAAGTCGGGTGCTCATGACTTCATTATCTCTCTGAAAAAAGGTTACCAAACTAAAATAGGTCATAAGGGTAAACTCCTTACACCTGGTCAACAGCAATTGATCTCTATTGCAAGGGCACTCATTCGAGACCCGATTTGTCTTCTGATGGACGAACCCGCAGAATTTTTGGACTCTCAGTCTACCGCTGAATTTATGCAATCCCTTCAAAAAATCTCCCAAAAGCGTACGGTAATCCTCGTTTCTCATCGGCTGGCGACCGTTATCCATTCAAATATGATCTATTGTTTGAAAAATGGAAGGACTGTAGAGAAAGGAGAACACAATAAACTTATCAAAACCAAAGGCCCATACAGTCAACTTTGTGCCGCAACGCGAGCATCAAAGTCTATTCGACTTCCAAAAACTATTGACGGGTTTGATACGTCAGAGTTAAGCATCATTTCATGTGTGAGAACCTTCAGTTCAAAACCCATACTTCCAACTTTATACAACAACCTGCTCAACATTGATCCAGTAGTAACCAAGATGGCATACAAGATCCTGAAAAACAATCGGGAAACTTCCAAAGGCTTTCATTCGCAATTGGAATGGACTCTTTATGAAGGTCAAGAGCTTCCAGTTGTTGCCCCCGATGAGGATGGAGCAATGCGAGCTAGCCAAGCAAATAGAGGTGGCAATGAAGAGCTACAACGGGGAGCTTCAGCGGAAGACATAAGTAATTTGAACCCAACATTGTCTAGAATAAGAACAGAAATGGATAAGCGGACTAAGATAGCCCAAACAATTGAAGAAAAGGGGGAGTATGCTAGGATGTCTGTGCTAAATGCAGCTAATCAAAGTTTGATTCGGATTCTTATGGTGGCCCAAGCCAGTCCAGTTTTAACAACGATTGGCGCGTTATCATCATTACTTTTAGCATTTTCAGTACCACTCTTTTGTGTATTTTTTGGTCGTCTCATTGAGGTACTTAAATCCAATAATAAATTCCAGCTTTTCAAACTACTTAGTTAGTCTCTAACATAGTTCATTTTATTGCAGATCTACTCAGACGCATGGACCATGCTAAAATATAAAAACTGGACCGTCGCTCGGAGACTGGTTGACGACAGGTATTGCATGTGGACCGTTGGAAGCTTTGTAATCATTGGGCTATTCACGGGATTCTTCGGATTTCTTCAGGAATTATGTCTGAATCTATCTGCATTTCGTACAGTTCAAAAACTCCGTCGAATCATTTATGCCGCAATGCTCCAACAGGATATGAGCTTTTTCGATGATCCTGAAAACAGTCCTACTCGCTTAGCCTCCATTCTATTTCAGGATTCGGACAACTTCCGTAATCTCGTGCTTGGTCTGTACGGCACTCTTTTCCAGAATGGGTTTGAGCTGATCGTGATCGTATCGTTGTGTATGTACTACGCATTGGAGTTGACAGGCTACTTGTTGCTTATCATTAGTCTCATTGTCGTTATAAGCTTTCTGGATACTTGGGTGTCAAAACGGCAACATGTCAGGATGACTTTTGCACTCCAGGAAATGTCCGATTTGATCCTGGTAGTTTTTCAGAGTAAGCATGTAATCACTGTTTGTCAAATGGAGCCCCATTTTATACAGGAGTTTACTGCACTTCAAAGAAAGTCTATCAAGTCAATCAAAAGACTCTCCTTCCTTCGCGTTTTTACGTACGGCTTAGCTCAGAGTGGCGTCTACTGGGGTTTCGGAGCTCTTATGTGGTTGGGAGCTCAAAAGATTCACAAGGGAGACCTTGTGTTTAATGACATCATAACGTAAAATTGCTATTGATTTGGCAAGGAAAGTTTCAAATCTGTATTCTTAACTGATTACTGGCTGTAATATCAATTTATTGTTAACGTTAATAGAATTGGATTCTTAGTCATTTTTGCGCTTATCACGATTGGAGGGAATCTTGCCATTGTGACAGGCTTTAAGTACGTTGGAAAAGGGGCGAAAAGAATGTTAGACGTTATAGATAGAAAACCATTGCTAGATTCCAGTGAAGGCTTCCCGATCGTAAGTAAATACTTTTGAAATGGCGATATAAGGCTCTAGTGACTAACCATCATTAGCGTAATTATTTAGTTGCCAAATGAATGCACGACATCCTGTGAATTTTTGCACACCCATTTTTGGCGACAACCATTTCCTGATGTATCCCTTCTTAAAGGGGTCAACTTAGTTATTCCCCCTCTAAAGTTTACTGCCATTGTTGGATCTCCAGGTTTGACTTCAGAAGAATATTGTACGAACAAATTATAGTAAATCATTTTGAGCACATTTAGAAGTAAAGATTAGTAACAATTTGATTTACAGAATCCGGAAGAAGTGCATATTTGGAGATTTTATGTCGATATTATAATGCCACAGGCGGATCCGTGGTATGCAAAATCTAACTGGTTTGATTACATCCACATGTATATAAGTTAATTTGTAGAGTAATAACCAATTTTCTTGAAAACTTAAGTTAATGGATGGAAAGGACATAACTGCGTTCAGTGCTGAATCCATACGGGAATACGTCTCAGTCGTACCAAAAGAGCCGGAGTTGTTCAGTCGGACAGTAGCACAAAATATTGCCATAGGCGGAAATTCCTGGAATGTGAAGAATTGATGGTGACCATCATGACTATTTGTCCAGTGGCCAAAAGCACAAAATCATGATTGCCAGGGCGCTTATGAAAAAGCCAAAAATTCTTATTATTGACGACATCACAAGTTTCTTGGACCAGGAAGGAGAACGAACGGTGCTGGATTCTATTGAGCGTGTAAAACATGACCGGACTCTTATAATGATTTCTCATAGTTTGTTTCCAGTTCATAAAGCAGATATGATTGCCGTGATGGAGAACGGTTTCCTGGAGGAAATCGGAACTCATCAAGAGCTTTTGAAAACGAGACCAGATGGGATTTATGCTCTCACGTGGAAATCACAGAATCCAATGGAGGATGCAAACTTTGTTAAGGGCAAAGTCAATTTCCATCCGAAAAGGTCACGCAGCAGTAAATCAACAGGACAAGATAAAAAAGCTAAAGATAAAGGAGAATCGACAGGTCCGAAAGAAACAAAGGAAACGCCTGTGGAACTTAAGATTTCTGCGCTTTCGAATGCATCAAAAGAAGATGACCCAGGATATTGTGGGAGTCTTTTGGGGTATTTGGGAATGGGTATTGTTGATAATGAAGAGCAACATTTTGAAAACCCATATAAACCAGAAAAATAAAGCTGTTAATAAAAGAAATGGGCTCATTTTTGCTACGTACGTAGTTTCCTTTACTCTTAACTGAAGGTTTCCTTTTTATTTCCGCAAATGGCACAATACGTTCAGAATAAATCTAAACCACATTTTCCTCATCAACTATCATACTAGTTTCACAATTCATTTTGCATACCATATTTCTAAGAATTGCTCAAGTAGGTACATGGGATATCCAACAATCGAATGTGAAATATAAAATGAGAGAAAAGTCGAATTATGTAACTAAAGCATACATTAAATTTAAGGAAACTTTCAAAAATCAATCATTTTTGGCGCAAATCTCATTAAACCACTACAACCTAAACAAACAATCGCAATTTGTTCACGGAAGTTTCACAACTGAAAAATATGAATAGCCGGTTGACGTCAATCATTACATTTCAAGCCGTAGCCAACTTCTACTCACAGATTTTATTATTCAGTGTGTCTGAGAAGAACGAGGAACATTATAGCATAACAGTCTCCAAACATTGTTGCGATGCTGACTTCAAAGTGCAGTTCCATTATATCTACAATACGAATGATTGAAGTAGTAATACTGGCGCTACTACCGTTGGAATGCTTCACGGTATTTTTAACTATAAGTTTAAACAAAAACATTCAACAAAAACGTATGTATCACAAATGCATTTTACATAATGCAGGAAACAATAGGAGTTCAAAACAGATCATTTGTTATAAATGGAAGCTTTACAGGAGTTGTATTTTCCCCTTTCGTTCGCCATATCCCGAATGAGGAACCCAATGCCTATTCGGAGGAGGATATCGGCATTATGCTACAAGTGATCTCAAGACGGTTTTCACACATTATGACGCTCCATAGCCGTACAGGTTAAAATACTGTATTTTAAGATTCATTAATGCTGCTGTTCACTCATGAATTACATCATGCTAAATTAATACAATTTTAACGATTGTTTTTGGTAAGTTAGCTCCGCCGCAAGGTTCGGATTGGGAAGGTTATCATAGTTCGCTTCATATACCCAGGGTTGCAGCAAATTTAAACAAAAACAAACTAGGTGTTTATAATGACAGTTCATCAAAACTGAATGTGATTATCACAGTTCAATTATACGAAGACGCGGATTTGAATGAAACAATCGCAAGCATGCAGCTGGCCATGAAGCTAGCCACCGAAGCCAATCAAATATATCCTAAAACCGTATCCACAGTCATGTTGGATGTGGAAGACATTCAAGTACAAACGACACTGGAGAAATGCATTCAAGTTTTCAACCGAATTCCTAGTTCAAACAACACTCATAATTCATCCGCTGCACACGACTTCCTAATTGAGCGTGGCATTTGGCTTCAGATGAAAGATTGTTCATCTTATAATGTTGAGTCCTTAGCTCCAATCTACACGCAAAAAGTTCTGGCTTACGTGGACACTGTAATTTTCCATAAGATCTTTTTACCAGCCGAATATGAAGACGGGCCGAAGAAAACGTTTGAAGCCGTCAAGGCGGAGTTCATGGAATGTAAGAAAAAGTTAAGGCGAACTTTTAAGGACAATCTTAACATTTTCTTGTCAACCGGTTGGTCAAGTAAAGGTCCCACACATGGACATACAACATTAAATCAAGTCACATTCTGGAAATTGTTGAGTGAGTGGGCGGCTCAACAGAAGAGCCTGGTGTACCTTTCGGAAGCCTTTGATATTCCACGGAGAAATAAAAATGATCTCGTATTAGCACATAGGGGATGGTGGAGACTGAGGAATGCGGACATCATTAACGTAACAAAAACTGTCTTTGTGGAGAAAGTGTTTGGTAAAACAACATATATTGTAGATCATTGATAGTAACCTTTGATTTGCTTAAAATTTTAGTACATATTTTCTCATATAAATGAACAGCCGACTCGCTTGAAGAAGTTGAGAAAATCAAAAAATCGTCGTTCTCTGTAATCTACATTGTTCTCATTACGTTATGCGTGGGTCTTGGCACCATTCTTGTAGCAATTGTGCTGATTTATTTGTACAAAAGAAACTTCAAAACTTCAGACGCTCGTCAACGTTTGAGTGAAGAAGACTATGGCGTATTTATGCGAGGAGGTCAGGATAATATTTTAGGTCCAGGATACTTGCAAGGAGAAAGTTGCACGGAGGTACTTAGACAGCCTTACAAAAAATCAGTTTTGGAGCTCCCAAAGACTTCATTTAGGATCGGTAACAGATAATTGCAATAGTTTAACCATTATAATGTACCTGTGTTGAATTATCACTTAAATCGGTTAAATGGCTTTTATCGTGAAGACAGGACAGCGTTGTTGGGGGCAGGAGCATTTGGCTCAGTATACAAAGGACGAATTAACGGAAATGAGAATGAAGTCGCTTTTAAAACGACACAGCCGTCATGTCCTATTATTACATTGAAAGGGTTATTGTCTGAGATAAAGGTACTAAGTTATCTTGGGAAACATGAGCATGTACTGACTCTGGTTGGAGCCTACACCGCAGAACTTAGAAGTGGTACAAGATTATTTAACTATCTTCAGAATTTTCTTTGAATTCATCTTTTGCTCATGTCATACGTTTATTGAGATATAGTTTTAATTAAAAACTAAAAACAGGAACAGTTTACGTTGTAACTGAGTTGTGTGAAGCGGGATCACTGGAAAAGTTTTTGCGGCTTCAGCAGTACAAAGACGGAATATTTTTAGGAAACTTAAGCGAAAGAACGGATACGGAAGCAAAGCAAGGGTTTAAAGGCCAAGCGGATATGCTACGTTGGTCATATGAAATTGCCTCTGGAATGGAATACATAACATCAAGAAATGTAAGCAAGTTATTAAACATATATTACGGATTGATCCCTGCATCATTGTCATAATTTAATGTTGTCCAGGTCGTTCATGCGGATCTTGCCACACGAAATGTACTCCTATCGGCCGATCTTACAGCCAAAATATCTGACTTCGGACTGTCCAGAAGATTGTATGATTATACTAATTATGTGAAGCAACAACAGGAACCATTGCCTTGGAGGTGGATGTCCATAGAAGCACTTAAGAGCTTGGAATTCTCAGAGAAGTCAGACATTTGGGCTTTCGGGTGTACCATGTGGGAAATCTACTCATTAGGGGATGTTCCCTATCCAGGCCTGTCTTGGAACCTTGAGTTCGTCGAAGAGCTAATAAATGGCTTACGGCTACAACGCCCATCTCATGCCACACAGGAAATGTTAGTATTTACACATATATTTTTAAGGATTTTTGACTTATTCAAAAGTAGCCTCTTACGTTTGCTGAAGTGATAAATAATACTGCTCTACTCTAATTATATTTATAACAGATATGAGTTGATGAATCAATGCTGGCATCTGAATCCATCGGATCGAACTCCTTTCATAGACTTAAAAAATACACTGCTAAGTCTGATTAATCAAACCAAAACTGAATGATCGCGACTTTTATTATAACGCATTATTATGGCGTAATTAAGGAAAATGACGATTCTTTTGGATATTATGGGTGTGCTTGAAACGATTAATGGAAAGAATTTAATTCTGCAAACCAATATACTGTATACATATACCTAAGAAAAGACATTAAATTAGTAACGCATATTCTCGAATCAATTAATGCTGAACAAAATATATACTCTGTTCTGAATATAATATATGTAAGTATTTAAATGATTGCGTCATATTCTTTAAGCATTCCATCCACACGTTATGACCATTCAACAATTTTAATTTGGAAAGTAAACTCAAGAATTCACTTCTAAAACCACGAGCAGCACCACAAACAAACCAAACATTTATCAAAGCAGTACTAATATATATATTTGCTTTTGCATTGAGCTTGTTGTAAATTTAAAAACCACATGTTGAATCATAACCACTTCGAGAAAGCCTCAATAAAAATATTTTAAGTAAAAAATCTAAACGATCAATGATTGCGTATAGCAAAACAATATCTCTTTCAAAGAAAACAATGCAAGACGTGTTCTTTTCAATTATACTACAAAAAACAACTGCAAAATATACATTTGCTCCACAGTCAAATAATGCTTTGCTTGATTTAATCAGAGCGTCTATTATCACAATTTTTATAATACCTGCTCCCAGCGTTATCATTTCTCAAGATGACTTCACAACAAAGTCTCTTGTACGTTTTGCTGATTTGGTTTGCATTTTTGTCACCGGAATTCTTCGTATCAGTAAGCAATATCTTCTTAAAAATGCTATGTCTAAACAGCGCAATATCATAAAATACATTTAAAATATTTGTGAACATTTTCTAATTCTATAATTAACATGTCAGACATCTCCAAACGGATCATCTATCATAAACAACAGTTATTCAGGAGTTATATTTTCACCATACGTTCGATCTATTCCAGATGAGGAACCGGGTGCGTATTCTGAACAAGATGTTGCCATAATGTTGAAAGTAATTTCTACAAGGTTTTCTCATATCATGACGTCTCCAAGTCTTGCAGGTAATGTTTTGTGGTATACATCTAATTTTAACTTCAAATCTTCTATATCGTCTAAATGTAACCTAAGGATGTAATCCTGAATGTATTGTAAATAAGCTCCTCCACAAGAGGCGGACCTAAAGGTTTATCATAGTTCAGTTTTTATACCCACCGCTGCTGCAAAGCTAAACAAGGAAATGATGGATGAAATGTCGCCAAAACTAGATGTAACCATTGCAGTAGAGCTGTTTCAACATAGTGATTTGGAGGAAGTAAAGGCAAGCATGGAGCTTGCCTGGAACCTTGCCACCGAAGCAAATCAAATATATCCTGGAACAGTGTCTACTATTCTGTTGGATGTGGAAGACATTGAAAAAGCTGAGATATTTGAGAAAAGCATTTTAGTTTTCAAAGAAAATCATTTGCTTCACAATCATACTCAAATTACTTCTATTGAAGAAGAGCGTTTTCCCATTAAACGGGGGATTTGGCTTCAGATGAAAGACTGTGGGTGTTCTTTTACTAACCAGCTTTATGCTCCAAGCTACACTCGAAAGGTTCTGGCTCACGTGAATACAGTCATTTTTCACAAGATCCCTTCCCCAGCCCAGTATGAAGACGGACCCTATAAAACATTTGAAAGTATTACAGCAGAGTTCATGTATTGTAAGAGAAGGCTTGGGCGGACTTTGAAGGACAAAAACGTCTATCTGTCAACTGGATGGTCGAGTGGTGGTGTTGTATATGACAAAACACCAGCTTATCAAGTTATTTTCTGGAAATTGATAAGTGAGTGGGCAGCGGAACAAAAGATCTTTGTCTTTTTTTCTGAAGCATTTGATAATCTTTGGCGGAGCAGCCCCGAAATTAGGGAAAGAGGGTGGTGGAAGCTAAACGATGAGAAAATCGTGAACCTTTCGGAGTATGCTTTTGTGGAGAAAGCATTTCGTAAGTATGTAAATGTATTTTTATGTTCCACATTAAAAATCAATGAAAAAGGGTTGCCTTTGTTATAGTCGAGACTGATTCTGATGAAATCGACGACGAGGTCACAATATCAGTGTCAGGATCAGTATCCACAATTGCTATCGTCTTCAGCGCCATCATTGTAGGAAGTGTACTGTTTCTTTTCTTAGGAGCTGCCATGTTCAATTTGTACAGAAATGTGAAAAATTTACAGACCCAGCGGCTGAGCAGGGAAGACTACGAAGAGTTCATGAAAGGAGTTGCGGGGAGTTTGTATGGAAGTGTTAGAAATTCAGAATCTTGGATGGTTAACGACATTTTGGGACTTCCTTATAATAAGCAAAAATTGGAGCTCTCCAAGGATTGGTTTAGTATTGGTAATAATAAAAACAGTCCAACAAATTTCAACATTGTAACTGTTACCTTCAAATTAAACCGTAGTTTTCATTTGAATTAAGTTGCATAAATGCTTAAAATAGATCGTACAGCGATACTGGGTACAGGAGCATTCGGCTGTGTGTTCAAAGGAAGGGTAAATGGCATTGATAAGGAAGTTGCCTTCAAAACCACACTACCAGTATGTAACGTTACCGCTCTAAAGGGGCTACTCTCTGAAATTAAGATTTTAAGTTACTTAGGAAAACACGAGCATATTTTGGCTCTAGTTGGAGCTTACACTGCGGAGTTAAAAAATGGTATATTATCATTTTGTAAAATCAGATACCCTAAAACGTTAGATATTGTTTTTTATTCCACATGTTTTATTATTTACACTTTGTCTTTGTGAAGGAACTGTGTATGTTGTAACGGAGTTATGTGAATTCGGATCGCTGCAGAAGTATTTGAGGTCCCAACAGAAGCATGAGTACGACAGTGCGTCAATTTTAGAAAGCAATATCGACTTGGATATATACGACCTATTTCAAGGCCAAACAGACATGTTACGATGGTCCTATGAAATCGCCTGTGGAATGGAATTTATTTCGTCGAAACACGTTGTTACTACAATCATAATGAAAATGACCATATAAAAATTGAAAAATAATTTTATTAATGGGTTTCAATTGTATTTGTATTGGAATGTTGTAGGTTGTCCACGCTGATCTCGCCACAAGAAACGTACTCCTTACATTAAACCTTACAGCAAAAATAGCCGACTTTGGCCTTTCTCGGAGAATGTATGACTATACTAATTACGTAAAAAAGCAGCAGGAGCCATTGCCCTGGAGGTGGATGTCCATTGAAGCACTGAAAGGCTTGGAGTTTTCTGAGAAGTCAGATGTTTGGGCATTTGGTTGTACCATGTGGGAAATATTTTCTTTAGGAGATATTCCCTATTCAGGCTTATCATGGAGTCCAAACTTTGTTGGAGAGCTACAAAGTGGGCTTCGACTGAGGTGTCCTCCAAATGCTTCACAAGATGTGTATGTTTTAAAACAACTTCTTACTTACCCTTCGGAATTAAATAGGTACACCAAAATAAATTATCTCCGAACATGTATATTACAGGTACGATTTGATGGTGCGATGCTGGCATCCTGATACGTCCGAACGAATCTCTTTCTCACAATTGAAGACTGCTCTGAATGATATGTTTTGTCAGAATAAGTTAGAAGACTAAACTGTTAATGTTAACATTAATAAATTAGATCGTATCTATATGTTATATCAATGAAAACTATCCTATTATTTTGTGTAGATATTATGTGGGTAATATCGTATTCCGAGTTAATTTGTTTAAACTTCAAGTGTTTTTAAACTGGTCAAAGGATAAATAAAAAGATGTACCTATATTGTATCCCTATAAATTGACATCGCGTATTTAGGAATTAGGAATACGTTTTTAAAGTTCATCATTTAATTGTTAAAGGAGGAATTTAACATACGTCATGTAATTATTGAATAGTAAAACTTGCATTTATACTCTCTAAATTTCAGGATTTTCGAGTTTTGGACTTTTTCCAAATACATGATTGTGTGTAAATGTAATTTTAATTGTAATTGTAATATGTATATGTAACATTATTAGCATTGTTTGTATTGGCTTTTCTTGCGTTGTACATTGACAAGAATTAAATCATACACTGTGTTGCTTGGCTTGTGAATTGATGCTATTCTATACATAGGCGAAAAGCAAACGCGAACGAAAGCAACTTGAGAACTTGAGTTGAGAATATCAATTATTAGAAGTACTAAGCTGGATCACTTTCACAATAAAATATGTATTTGTCAATCGAAAACCCCATAATTGCTCTAATTTATAGTTTATGCTACAGAAATATTATTTATATGTATATTAATGGCGAGCAAAATGTCATCTACAAATCCATGCTGCGGCTTTGTCGCCCGTGGTCTCTGCTACACCAAAGTATATATCAATGAAATATAGTAGCTTCATTTTGTAAAAGTATAAAGGAATGCCTATTCACTGCCCACTGGACTGGCCTTGACTAGACTAGGTTGCTATATCGTATGCTGACCACTTTTAGCAAACTTTTCCTGGGTTTTGCCTAAACCTCAAAGGGTGCTATTCAAAAGTACTTACAGGTTCATCGGCGGCATAAGGTGTCGATTGGTTTAGAATAGAGTCCATAAGGAAACTCTTTCGCAATGCGTGGCCTGTGGGTTTGTTGTAATAAGGGTTACAATTTACAGCCGCATTTCCTTCCGTCAATGTCCCTCTGTTTTGATCTCAGGTAGTAACTAGTGTAATTTATCTGGTGGATCCGAATAAACCATGATGTGCTTCAATCAAATCTTTACGTTCTTTGCATTACTATTTACATTGTCAGGAATGCAGATGCTTAAGGTATTTAGATAAGATTTGAAAAACTCTCTATAAATATCTAATTTTCACGCAGGCATGTGTAATAGGGAACCCTGGCTCAGGCAACTCAAGGCAACGTTATTAATGACAGCTTCTCTGGGGTTGTGTTTTCACCTTTTGTTCGACGTACTTTTGACTTTGACGAAGATGTTGATACTTATACCGAGCAAGATATGACTATCATGCTGCAAGTCATTTCACAGCGATTTCATCGAATTCTCACCGATCCGGAAATGGAAGGTAAATTAGTTTTTACAGTTACATGGTTGAATGGATTTTGACTCCTAAAAACATGTTCGTCTTTACAATTGTAGCACCGCCACCAGATGTGACTGTTTTCCAAAGCACTGTATCCAAAATTCTAAATGCAGCTGCAAAACTTAATTTAACTAGCTCAAGAATGGATGTCACGATTGGAATTAAAAAGAGTGAAAGTAATCAATTAAATGAAACCAGAGCCAACATGGAATATGCATGGGGACTAGCTGCTAAGGCCAACCATGATAGTCCTGGAACTGTTTCAACTTTATTGTTATACGTTAATGATATTGAAGACAGGAAAGCTTTAAGTACGGCTGTGCAAAGCTTGAAGCACACACGTAATTATCATACTCAAGACTTCAATGAGACAGTACATAGGCAAGTCAAATTAGGGATTCGACTTCATTTACTTGACTGTGGGGGTTTAACTAGAAAAGATTTCTATGCACCAAGTTATACACGCGAAGTGCTTGCCTATGTGGACACCGTAACTTTCTACAGGAGCCCTGAGAAAGGCAACTATAAAGAGGGTCCTCAGAAAACATACGAAACAATGACCGCAGCATTTAAAGAATGTGAGTTACGAATTAGAAGAAGCGTCACACATAAGCTTAACGTTTTCTTTTCGACTTCTTGGACCAGTAGTGGCATTTCGGAAGGTCAAACAATAAGTAATCAAATCAAGTACTGGCAGTTAATGGCAGACTGGGCACTTCAACAAAAGGTTGTTGTGTACTTTTACGAGGCATTTGATAACCCAAACCAAAATGTTGTTACTCCTGGACGGGGACACTTGGGGTGGTGGAAACTAAACGAAGATAAGATAGCCAATATTACGAAGTATTCATTTATAGAGAAAGTCTCAGGTAAAACTTTGCATGGTTTAAAATATTGTAACCGATAAGCTCCATTCCTAGAATTGTTATATAGTTTTGGGGTTTTAATTGGAACAGATCCAATGGTCGACGAAGAGAAGCAAATAGAACCATTCCAATCTTTATCAACAACTTCCATAGTTCTCATCGCGCTGTTTACAGGAGTGATTGCGTTTGTACTTTTGGCAAGCGCAATGTTAATGCTGTACAGAAAAGTTAAAAAATTACGGACTCATCATTTGAGCCGAGAAGATTATAAAGCGTTCATGGAGGGGGATAAAGGTAAAGGACTTAAATTAGATACTAGAAAATCCAGTGTTCGAATGGTCCTGAATATTATGGGACTTCCGTATAATAAGCAACAACTGGAACTCTCCAAAGATTGGTTTAGCATTGGTAATAATGAGCATCTAATATATAGAGATAGATATCCATACTTCAAATAAATTCACGGTTTTATTTTTGGGATGTAACTAAATTGATTCAAACTCAATTTCAAAAAGATCGTACAGCAATTTTGGGAACCGGAGCATTCGGCCGCGTGTTCAAAGGAAGGGTAAATGGGATTGAGAAGGAAGTTGCTTTCAAAACGACGCTTCCAGCGTGCAACGTGACAGCGTTAAAGGGTGTGCTGTCTGAAATAAAGGTTTTGAGCTATCTAGGCAGGCATGAACACATATTGACTCTTATTGGGGCATATACTGCGGAGCTTAGGAATGGTACCCATAACTAAAATATTATATCGGAACATCAAAAATATTATTCAATGAAGTCAGAAACCAGAACTACTACACAGACCTAATTAGCATTTATTTGTAGGAACTGTGTATGTGGTAACTGAACTATGTGAAGCCGGATCGTTGCACACATATCTGAGGGCTAAGCGCCTAGCTGACAGCAATAATTATAGTATGTTTGAAGACCGTATGGGAAAGGAAAAAACTACTCAGCTTGTAGACTATATTGATAATATGCTACGCTGGTCATTGGAGATCGCATCTGGGATGGAATACATTGCTTCTAAGAAGGTCAAACAACATTCCGGTGAAAATACAGATAGCAAAGCATGAAAATCATGTAATTTGGATGGGGTCCACATTTTTTGTAAATAGGTTGTCCATGCAGATCTGGCTGCAAGAAATATACTTCTGGCTTCATCTAAATTAACAGCAAAAATATCCGATTTTGGACTCTCGCGGAGAATGCATGA
>JAHZNG010003131.1:0-23133 GCA_027744375.1 Orchesellides sinensis
AGCTAGTAAAATTTATACGGAGAGGTATACAACTGGGTATGTAGCGACAGTGAGTGTGAGGGTTCATGGTGATTTGCATGGATCCACCTGTCTTCATGCAGATGAGAAGATTGGGCAGGAACGACAACTGGTGAAAAGCTGCTTTTCTTGACGGTCACAGAATTTGGAGTTGAAGGTCATAACCAAGCATAGAGCTGGAGCTCTGATCCCATGGCCTCCTCGAAAGGATTATGGTCCCCCGGAGAACCGATATAGGGGAAGGAGTACTCATCCTGCCTCTCAGACCCCCTATGCGACAGAGCTGCACGGACACATTCACACACCCAATCACAGACCACTTTTTTTTACTCAGAGTCATGTCATTGCCCTCCTCCTCCTCCATCTCGTGTCAAGGGGTAGCCGAAGCTACGTCCAACCCGAAAGCCGCCGCCAAAGTACCTCCAAAATTCCACCACACTTAGATCCGCTTCTTCAAGCAAAATGATCTCACACTATGTCGCTAACATAACCCAGAGGGAGAGTGGGCTGGTGGTGAGCCGTAAAAAGTAGAACTGATGATGTTTTTTCTCGAACTGCACTGTATTGTCGATGGATGACAGTCGGATAGGAATTTTTAAACAACTAATTGTTATTAATTAAATAAAAAATAAAAAATAAAAAACAATAAAAGTTGTTTAGCTTAAACTACAGATACAGAGATAAGTACATTACAAGCTTCCCTTGACTTAACATGTACAAGATCTAGAGAGCTCAGATACTACACAACCACACCGCTTGCCAGCCAGACCCACTATGACTAGAAAGTACTAGTAATATGCATGGGTACACATTGTATTTACTATATGTTAGTGTTGTTTTATGTGAAAAGGGATCAAATCGATTGATTGGTCCAAAATCCTCAACATCTATCTACCTCAGCCTTGACATGCCGATAACACTTGTTCTGTCTTGTATGTTAGATGCTTATCATTTTTTATCGTATGCACACCAAACCACGTGAGCCTTTGGATATGGATCAGTTATTTTTTCACACCCAAGCTGGTGGTAGACTAGACAAAGCTCTTTGGTGTCAACTCAGCCAACCGTTCACGTAGAAATAAGTGAAAAATCTTATTAAGTTAGCCTGTAATTACAATTACCACTTGGAAAGCAAAATGTACCAAAATAACGCCGCAATACAAATATCTCCTACTTAAAGAAGATTTAAGTTAAAAATAAAAACAACCGTGTATTGTTACTTGGGAGTGTTGTCCATGCAGCCTCTGCTCCCTTTGGTGTAATCGTTACCGGTGAATAGCGCCTGCGGTAAAAAGTGCCTGTGCGTGGAACGTCTGGGTTTTCATCATCTGGGAACCTCCATCTTCCTCTATTGATGACCGTAAGAAGCGTCCAACCAGGTGTGTCACAAAATGTTTCAAACGACGATGTTCGTGTATTTAAAACGGTAGCATAAAGGAGAGCCAAGAAATTAACGGGCGATTTAATCAGGTATCCTTTATGATTTACCAACAGAATCTACCAGAAAAAGCGTTTATCAGATGGATGCCCTGAACCATCAGCAAAATTAAATTATTACCCACTTAAATATAATATATTGCTTGTTTGACAATAATAAGGGAAATTAAAAATTGGAAATCTAATTGAAATGTAAAGTGATAAAGGCATTTATTGCGTGTTAATCTAACTTACGTACTGATTGAAATATTTGCATTATACCATAATTCACTTAAAATTTAAAGCAATGCAAGAATGAGCTTACATACTGTATAAAAATTTATAAATACATAATTTATGGCAATCGGTTAGGGTGAATTTTGGCGGTACATGTCGTTGTTCTTGTGGGATTTAATATGATAAGAAGATGAGGCAAAACACGGAAATGATTTTAATAACTTCTAAAGTTGTTAATTGCACTATTTAACCTGTTGTGCCATTTATTGAAATTTAGTTTTCTTTTTAAGATTTTTTGCTTATAATTTATTGCATTACCTGAAAGAGAGGAGCAATGATTGGAAAATTACGTTTTGGTTAGTTAGTGGTTTGCTTTAATTCCTTTAGAGCTAACGCTAAAGCTCATGCATGTTAAAAATTCCGAGAGAAACTCTTGTTAACAACATGAGTTGGATAAAATTTGAATTTCCTATTAACTTTATCATATCCTCGCTTCTAGAAAATCTCAAGCTAAGTTTGATTTTAGCCTAATTATAAGATAATGCATAATATATAACAGTTGTTACTCCTGGCAGGACCATATTTGTTTTGATATGATAATTACAGCATGCAATTAAGCACCGTAAATAAATCTACGTGCAACTTGTGCATATATAGTTAGTTCACTTAATTACCAACGAGAGATTTCGAGGAAAAAGTAAATTCCAGAAAAGGTACTATCTCAAATGATAGCGTATGAATATCCTTTAAATGGTCACGGGTTTAACTAGTAATGAGAGAAGGCAATCTGTATAAAAGTGACAAAAAGTAAAGAGCAGGCATCATATTATAACAAACAACACCACAATTCACATCAATCGATCATCTACAAAAAATTAATTGAGAAAAATGAAGACAACCTTGAGTTTGCTCATTGTGACAATCTTACTTTTGAGTGTTGTTCATGCAACCTCACCTGCCTTTGGGGGAACCGTAGGGTCATTAAATGTGAAAGACATTAAGCCTCCCTCATCCTCCGTTGACGACCGAAAGGGGCGTGCAAAACGTCATCTTGAAGGTGAACATGATGACCAAACCAACAACGAGCGATTTCGTCGAGGTATCGTTTACAATTAAATGGAACTACGAGAGCCCACCATACAAAACCGTTTCTAAACCAGATACTTGAATCTGTAACAAATTCACGCATTTGCATTATATCATCCAATTATTTAAACTTTATTTCAAAATTTAAATTGCAATAAGAATTCGATTAAAAGCTTGGAAAGTAATCCAAATGAATGTAACTTCTACCGATTTCAGTTATTTATACAAAAGCTTGTTTTAAAAGTGGCAGTGTTCGACATATATACATTGGGAAGTACTCTATGAGATATATACTTCGTCTTTGCCCCACAGAACAATATTGAAAATTCAGATAAATTGTCGGATCCTTCCTATATTAGAGGGGGATTAGCTCCAGGTCTACTTTGTGGCAACTTGAATTGGCTAGGCAACACCGTAAATTTGCATGCATGGGTGAAATGAATTCGTACAACGAATTTGTCTACTTTTAAAACTTGTACTAGTTTTTAGACAGTTGAGTTAATTATCTTTAAATGGGCTTGCTTTAAAAATTTACTATAAGATTTATATTTTATTTATACGGCTTCTTTGTACAGAACATGATTAAAGGTGAAATATGTTACGTCTATATCAATCTTTTGGTAATAGATGGTTTATTACATGATAAAAAATTGAATGCTTTCATAAAATTCAAATTTATCTATGTATAAGTGTTAAATTAGCTTAAATTGTAAAACAAATACAATTGATCCTATATGTAAACCACTATGGACAATTGGAAATCGCCGAAGGAAGTTCCATGAAACAAAAGATATCAAGATCCAATTCTGTTTCGTAGCCTAAAATACATAACATTTAATTTCTAATTACCCTGTCCTACCTAAGAGGCTGCCAGGTCCTGGCAGCAATTAAATAGCTAAGTGGTATTTTCTCTCCTGTTTTGTCTGTTATATTTATGAAACATATTTGCTGAGTTTTTTAATTTATATGCCGGTTATTAATGCTTCATCTTATTACATTGTGCTTTTAGAAATGTAGGATAGGCAGTACTGTGAAGTATTTATTTATATTAATTTAACAAAACCGCCCCTACAACTTCAATATAACGTTTATCTACTAATTCTTAACAGTAACCAACTCATTGTTAAATATTAGTGTATAGGGTTTCAAATAAAGAGAGAAATAAAATTGATTGTTTGAGAGTGAATTTAAAGGGAAAAATAATTTAACTTAGTGTTTTTATTTTCAAGGGAAAAGATGAATACAAATTTAATTACTGGCTTACTAACTTACTGAATACCGATTGATTTTTTACTACATAATACGTCCTATTTAAAAAACTCACTGGATCTACCAAATCCCAGCTAGTGCCCAGGAATACTATTTTAAGAAATATTTTACAAGTTATTTTTACAAATCGGTTACTTTCTTCCTCTTAAATGACTGGCTACTCCTCATTATTTGGATATTTTTAGCAGTTTACCTTATTGTTCTTAACTTATAAAATAGCCCATTAATTTTACAACAATCGCTTTGTAACAAAGGCTGGACTCACGTGAAAAAATTTAACACGTATTAAGTCTTTAAAATGTTAAAAAAATTAAATTTTTAATGTAAGTATTTGAGTGACTACGACGGCGTTACTATTTTGTATGTGTGTTATACACATCTACTCTGATGGTTTGCTTAGCTCAACTCTGAGCTTAACGCTAAATACATGGTCCGAGGTGCGGTAAGCTGTTAAGCAAAATGTTAAGATGCTGTGCATACAAAATGCATAGGGATTTAACAGGCTGTTTTAACGCGCACGTTAAGCAGTTAACATTTTAACGTTTTAACGCAACTTAACGGCTTAACGCCTGTTAAACTAGTTCACGTGAGTCCACACTAGTTCACGTGAGTCCACCCAATATGTCGATAAGATTAAAATTCACCATTATACTATGAACGTCTACAGTTGAGGACGGCATAATATATATGTATTATATGAAGCAGTTGATGTTCTACAATTAAAATTGTTAAGAAACGGGATAGTAGCTCCCTGTTGTTTCATTGTTGCTGCTGGAAAACTATACCATTAATACGATACATTTAAAATTGCTCGAGCATTCATTCCAATAAAAAACTCGAATAAGCAAACCATTCTTGGTGGTTTTGTTTCTTGCAAAGTACTTGATTTCAGAATGTTTAATCATTCCGCTTAGTTTGTTGGTTTTATCCCGACTGCAATAACATAAGGTTGACCGTTTGATTTAAACAAAAATTCATAACCACTACAGGAGTAAGCTGGTCAATGAAGTTAGTACCCCCAAATCCAATTTTGACATAAGCTAGGGAAGCTGCCGTCTTTCTGGCCCTAGAGCCCAACCTAAACTTACCACTTTTCTTTACCGATTCAAGATACCTTGCAGAATGCACATAAACTTGAGACGCAATTTTGAGAGTAAAGATGACACATAAACCTAGGAAGGTCAAAATTGGAAATATGGCAAATCCAGGCATGGGAATAACATGGTGCAGTTTTGTAGAAGCATACAATCCAACCGCAGTGACAATAACCGCACTGGTCATTAACGTAGGGAGAAATACAGACTGAAGGGAGTAGTTGAACATTATCCCAAGAATTTGGATTTGCTTGTATTGCAGGAACATTGCAAAAGACCTTTTACCTTCCGCCATATTGTTTCGCTTCAACTTGGTGGAATGACTATTTTAAATATACAAAAATTAAAGGGGTTTGTAAAATAAATGAAATAACTTAATTTCACTTACTTGCACAACAACCCAAGATACTGATCCAAACATCGAATTCCCAAGAAGTAGGCGTACGCTCCGAAAAGAGTAGAAGGCATAATTGCAATTAGCGTCATAGTCGTGTCAAATACGATCAATGTTATTTTAATTGGCCAGGAAGAAGTTGTACACTCTGTTGGACCAACTTTGTAAAAGATATACTCCAAATATGGGGGGCAACAAGGCTGTACTAAGAATAGCATAAGCATCCCTCCTGCCACTAGGGGACCTGAAACGTTTCCTAATGAGAGGAGGACTTGGGAGACCTTATCTGTATTCTTCGATTTACAAGGAGGTGGTAAGTTCTTCTTCTCAAAAAGTAAAATCCCATTCCACATCGTTTCAATATCGCCACGTTTCACGTAAACAACCCCAGGCATAACACCTGTTGCAATTACAACAGAAAGAAATACAGACCCTAACATTTTCTCCGTCACGGTGGAAACTTGCTTGGACATTGGCAAAACGAAATAAAGACTGAGTAGAATAGCATAAATGTAATACAGTAAAATTTGACATTTGTAAATACGCAGGGTATTTTTTGTACTGTTTAGCTCTATTCTCCCAGATTTTTCGTTTAATTTATAAAGCTCGTAGCCAACAATTTTTCTACCCCAATTTAGATGATGCTGCAAGAGAGATACAAGGCTAGAAAAAAGCGGTTGAACTGATTGATCGGTATCCATTGTTGCGTAAAGCTAAAATATTCTAAACTAAGTGTTTCTAGCTTGGTGTATAATTCCCTTATGAAACTAAGCTTGTCCTAGGTTTTACTATCAGATAAACAGTGACTATTTGCTTTGAGAAAATATTTTTGTTTCCAGTTTGATTTCGTACAGGTTAAAAAACGTTGAAACGATGTAAAAACGAATTACATTTGGGAATATCTAGCAATTCTGAATTTGAAACCGTTTGTATTGTTATTTTGACAACTGCAGTATCACAAAGCATATAGTTTTGTACCTACAACCCATTGGTTGGGCTACTTGTAGTATAACTGAGAAAAAGTGTAACCAAACGTAGAATTTTTTTATATATTTTACCCGCAAAAATACAGTTATGGTAAACTAAAGACAAAATTTTATAATATTTGCAAAAATATACGTATTATTTTAATATTTCGTAAATATTTTTGCACCATTCCAAATACTTCTATATTTGATTGGTGAAGAGCCGCAGTTGGAAATAAATTGAACATTAAAATAATTTGTGGCAATCTTAGAAGCGAGCAGTAGATTTTTTATAAAGACCGCTTTTTATATGAAATTTTATGATTGTGAGTGTGAGGCAGAAGCCTCATTCATATCCCTACCTTTTCTTTGCATATATGAATTATTTATACATGGTGAAATATGATTATGACTATTCGTTTCATTACTTGTTGTTATACAAAGCCAATTTCGAAAGTGAATGTTTTAAAAGCCAAATACATTTAAAGCCAGTAAAGTTGTTTCCGAATATTGGAATTTGTTTGTGAAGTTAAATTACTTAATTGTTTTGTAGCATTTTATTTACTTTGGAAGGCTTTAGTTTATGATGTCCTTCTATAATAATTTATCTCAAAGTCAATATTATTTCATGGAGCTGTTGACCATAAGATAAGACTTTGTAGATTTGTTTAATTTCTACCAATTGCTTTAGATCTTGAGGTAGTTAGCATAAACGATGACTATTTATTAGTTTTAAAATAGTGAAAACCAAATGTATGGCATATAAAGTCATAATTTCTTCATTAAAATCTTTTCAGTTAAACTTTATATATTACTCCTCCCAATCAGAAACTAATTAAAGTAAACATCATAAATGACATTGTTGAAATGCTTCTCTTTAGTTATTATGCAAATTCATTTTATTTGGGTTTTGTGGGTGCAGCAGTAGTTTACACCGAACCAGCATTTACTGTTTATTTTCCCCATTTCCTACTGTTGACATATTTCCAAAATTTATTTGACAAGAGCCTACTGATTATAGCAGAGGTGATTTTACACACCTTGCATTGAGATCGTAACAGGTTTATAACCAAATTTATTCTACATCACTCAGACATAGATTGATTTATAAATTTATTATTAGGTTTGCAACATAATATGTATAACATATATATTAAAAGAAGCTAGTCCTATACTTTTTGAAAAAGCATAGTTTTTTTTGTAATAAAAGCCTGAAAATTTTGACATGAATCGATAAAAGATTGCCACGGCTTGCCAAGGTGCAACAGATATTTATGACCTGAAGTTTGATAACATTTTAAAAATTAGATGAGATTTTTTATTCAAAAGTCTTACTAAATCAATAAGAATTAAGCACTGCTCTTTCTTCGTACCAACCCCGTTACATAAATAAGTTACTATCTACTAACAAAATCAATATTTATATATAATAAAATCCAACCTAGAGTTTTACAAATAAACTTCCGTGCCTCCTTTATAAATTTCAACTTTCCTAGATTCTTAACGTCTAAATCTTTTGGCAGACTGCTCAACAGTTTTGCTATACGGTATATTTTAGAACCCTTGTAAGCTACACTTAAAGCTACACTAATTACTTGCTAAAAAGTCAAAACAAGCCTGTTTTATTATTAGAACATCTTTCTCCCCAATCGCAGAAAGAAAGTTGCATTTGCTACGAGTTTAAACGAAATTCCAGAAAACAAATAAGGATTCACAATAATTCTCAAAATTTATCTTAACTGACTACAGCAGAGTAATTGTAATACTCTATGGAAGAACCGGGTTGTGTAATTTTTGAAAAAATGATTACAAGGAAACAGTTTTTCCTGCCAACCTTCAACACCATAGTTTGTGTTGTTCATTCGAAATTAAAAATCAAAAATATATATAATCTTTATATTAAAAGCATTGTCAGCAAGAGATAGCATTCGGAAAATAGCTTTAAAATATATGAGTAACATTTTTGTTGGTTTTGCAATAACAACGGCTTTGTTTAAAGAGCAAAGTTAGTTGCATTTGAAGGGTCAGGTTTTTATTAGTAGTTAAATCCATCGTACCTCCTTCAGCGCAGCTCATTATCAGTTTCCGTATTGGATTTTTAGGTAACATCGCAAGCAAATTCTTTCCATTGCGTAAGTTGCTGTGAGTTTTGAAAAAAACATTACAGTATCTTGTGTTTGTTAAAATAAAACTTGAGTGTGTATTTTTAAAAGCGATGTAATAGTACGGTGAATTCATTAAAAACATTTTCCGGCATCTGTTTGGTTCCATCAAACCTTTTGCGAGGCTAAACCTAAATTGTGCACTACGCGCGTCTATACTTAATGCTCTATTATCAAATGCATAAATCTTTAAATTCTAAGTATTTGAGTTCATCTTTACCCCAGCAACAAAATATTTCACATAAAATATCCCTAGCTATTTTCCGAACGCTATCTTCTGTTGACAAAGTTTCAAACGTACATATTATACATATTTATGCTTTTTTAAACGCCTAAATCTGAATGAAATACATAAAAAGTAATTTTGGGGGTTATCAGGAAGAAGTATTTCCTTGTTAGTGATTTTTTAAAAAATCACTGTTGTCAACAGTGACACAGCCCCCTATTCCACAGAGTATTACATTATTATAACCCCAATTCAATGATTGTATTCAAACTGTCTCAGTAGCCAGGTTGTAATGTTGGTAAGCACAATCTCTAAAGAAAAGTACTGCATGTGCAAAGCGGTGCCAAGCAAAAATGGAACTGTATGAAGCCATTTATATATATAGTTCCGAATAGTACCAATTACTTAGCTTTCATGTAGTACTGATCAGAACATGTCTAAATCAGTTCCCCCGAGCACCATTGCACCAGCAAATTTATCTTGCACCTTTGGCACTACATAGAGTAGAATCGATTTGATAGACATGAGAACAAAGGAGTTTCACACGCTTACTTCAATAACATACAAAAGGGTTATTATTTGCCAACTGTGTAAACAAATCGGTGTTATTTTACCAGTTAATTTATTTATAAAATGCCTTCGATTGGCAAAATATCAGTTAGTAGAACTGCTAAGAGAAAAATAAGTTAAAACTTAGCACGCAGCAGCTTTTAATAAATACGGGTGAAAATTTGTAATTGAATACTTTGTAATTTTCTGTGACTTTTGTGTACAATCAACTTTTTTAGCAGATACGGCAATTTCAGGAGACAATGTGCCATCAAAGTTTTTTCTAAGGGGATCGAATAATAATTTGCGAGCAATGTTAATCCGCATCAAACATTTTTCCGCGGCGATTTTTTCACAGAACAAAATATAGCTGTTTTGTTTTACTCAAACTGTTCTTACCTAAACTGCTCTAGGAGATTTTTAAAAGCATTTACACAATGCGTGCTTTCAATTTTTAAAAAATTGACTTATGGCGCCCCCAAAAAGTTAAGACGATTCTTTCGACTACAAAAATTTCATCGAATCCACATTTCGTTAACGCCAAACGATTCTACAAAAAACCAAATATGTTTTTCCTATTTTTTTTACCAATACATAATGAAAATATATAAATTTTTGCAAAACTCTCAAATTGTTTTTAAACCCTTGTAAAAAATTGAAAATGGTCGTTGACAAGCGTTTAAAGTATATACGTAATCTGCGAGGGTTGTACTACATGGAAAAAATTATTCCAGTTGAAATTTGCTTGTATATTTTGGGATTCATAATTTATCAGAATATGTAATTTTAAATATGTATTTAAAAAACGGATGTTGACATACTTTCTTGCTGATTTATGTAATGACATCAAAAGGCATGAATTAAATGTATTTATATTCAGTGTAGAACTTCAACAATTTTCAGTTTAAATCTTGCATGTTCAGGTTTTCAAGGGTATCTGTTAAGAGAATGAGACTAACGCAGATCCTCATGTATAATAAAAAAGCATTGCAAAATACGTAGAAGATGGTTTATATGAAGTATAGGGCCGGTACATAGACGAAAGAACGGGGCCTTATAAGAAAAATCGTTCCATTGATTAGCGTCCATACAATAACCTGTTACATATTCTTTTAAAAAACTTCAATCTGTAATCACTGTTTAATGCTAGTTAAACTGAAATTCTAAAAAAAATTGTCAAGGCTGATGTGTTGCTGCACTATCTGTTTTTGTTTCAAAACATTTTACATAGGTGCATATATAATACAAACAAGCCAGATTCAGCTTACGTTTATCTGTTTTAGAGAACCAACTGCACAAACTCAACTTAAAGGATCCAAAACTCTCTAAAAATCCATGAAAATAGATTAAAATATTTTCAATTGAGCATTTACCTTGCTTTTTAGATCAGGCTAGAAATTTTGGTTAAAAACAGATTTTTAATAATTATAATTAGGATTTTTGTCCAGCAAGTCGAAAAGTTCTTGTGTATAGAAAATAGATTTCGAAACTTTATTCCATACAATAACATTGACAATGTTACACTTTCATTTGAATATACAGAATACAAAATATGTCGAATGGCAACAAGGCAAGGGTACGCTTTGGATTGCAAAATTTATTTAAGTGACAACAAACATAACATGTGATAAGCACATATTGTTTTCATGAACAACTCACTGATAACGTGTAAGTAAAATATTAAAATTTAGTCAAAATTAGTCATATCGAAATCAGTTAGAAATTGGACATATTTCAAATAATAAAAATCGAAATTGTAACCTAAAAATCCGTTTAACATAGTCTTTGTTTTCATCCTTTAGGCCGTTCATAAATATAACCCTTTTTTCAAATATATATTTTTACTGTAGCCTGATTGGATATTCGTTTTGCCCTTTAGCAAAACTCTCAAGTGAGCGTTATTTTACAGAAAGTATTTCTGGCATTTTATTTTGTTTCCAGTTTCAAGGAACTAAAAACAGCTCTTAGTTTTTTATCATTTCTCAGTTTTCATCGCATCTAGTCACTGCAAGCATACAATTGAAGAGCTTGTTTAATGTTTCCACATACAACTTTAATATACAACTTTAAAATTTAAAGCTGAATTAGAAAATGATGATGTCTCCTTTGTTTCCAATTATTTTATGGTAATCTTTTGGATCTCTGCTAAATGCAGCGGAGCAAAGTACATGAATTCTTCCGAGGTACGTAAATATTTAAATAAAAACCGCGATCAAATATTCTTATATTAAATAAAGAAAATATACAAACTCAATATCCCGTAGTAAACTATTTCTCTGAATATGATCTTCCAGCGGGAAAATCCTAACAGTTATTTATCCTATCGGGATGAAGTAGGACAAGCAAAAAAGTGCAAAGATGGCCAATCCTTTGTTGTGATTAAGCAGGAGCTGGTGGTCACTGTGGTCAATGTTTTCAACAGTTTACCGGGTTATTTGTAGGATTCTTCTAGTATCCAGGGGGAGTTTGTTGTGACACTCCATCCTGTGCCATGGGAGAGGAAGACTTGGCCATAGTTAAGGCTATTAGCAAAATGTAACATGAAAGTGATGGATTGTTGTACGGTATCCTATCCAGAACAAATGTGTGGTAATGTTGTGCTTTCAGACATATGGGAAGAACGCGAGGGAACCTGGTGTCATCCCGGATGAGTCAAGTGCCTCCAAACGTACTGCAAATACAGAGGGGTTGTCCTGATGACCAAGACCAGGAGGTTATCTTTCTTGTGACACGAGTTTTTTCAGTGAACACTGCAAGGATCACAATAAGTACGGCAGCTGCTGCAATGCATGCACAAAACCGTGTGACAATTGTTGCAATTAAAAAATACTTGCATGAAAGGCTTTTTTACAAGCTTGGTTATTGATTTTGTTTAATCAACTCAATAATTACTGTAAGGAGCTCGCTAATTATAATTGTTGCTAATATTTCTATAAGTTGTAATCATAAGTAAGAAATTTTGTTTTATGATTTAAGAATTTGCAAGTATTGTCTTTGAACAATTAATCAGAATCAGCATATGTAAGTATATATAAGTTACAAAATGTAAAAGTAAATATAATGTAAAGGTTTTATTGAAATTGAATTTGTAAACCTCAAATAATATAAATACTTATTTATCCTAACAATTTTCCTTGTTAGTAAAGATTCAGAGATCAGCGTATATATTATCAGTGACAATAAACTGTAACAAGAATTCAATAACATTCATAAAAGTCATGGTTAAATGTTTAAACTAATTTCTATAAAACATTCAGCTTTAAATACATTTGTCTTTCCATTAATGAACAATTTATTCCTAGTTGCATTCTTCCAGTTTTCACTCTCCCTTCATGCTATTGGTCGAGGGATCCAGCAAAGGATCGTTTTGAAGGTCACCGGAACTGTCATAGCGTGATAAGACTGTATCAAGTGACAAGGCATACGAGGAATACCAGTCTCTCTCAAATATTTGAGCTAAGTCGGAGCGGAAATTGCTCTCTTCACCTCCAACTCCTCCGTCGTCTTCAACATCACCGCTGTTCGTGTTATTGCTGCTCCTACTCCCATTATTGTTTCCTTTTGGCGTGACGACAAACCCTACTCCGGCTGTGTTGACAAAGTAATCACCAGACCAGTTGGAGGTCCCTATAAAAGTATACAAAAATACATTATGTACCGTATAATCTTAATTAAACACTGCGGCCTTCACAGTATACAAGATTTTACGGTATTTTGATAAACTCACCAATATAGGCACTTTTATCAGTGACCATGTATTTATTATGGTTGACACGAGAAAAAGGAATCAGCTTTTGAGCAGGAGTTGCTGGCACTTGGAACAATTTCTTTAAAAAACACAAAAATATTATTTTTTAAATATTTTTTACAAAAAGCTGAGTTATATAAATATTTTCATACCACTTGAATATTGACACCAGGATACACCTCATTGAGATCCTGTAAGCTCTTGAGAAATTTGAAGGTGGAGTTTATTGTGTGATCCCACAAGGACACCAGAAGTCGAACATGCACTCCACGATCTAACGCTGCTGTCCTTAGGGCGTCATCGATATCCGGCCAAAACCTACCGACAAAAACACTCGCATAAATAAAAATAAAATTATCGAATGCGTATTTTTCTCGCTTTAAATATTTTTTTACGTACTTTGGAGGTCTTGAGTACAAAAGGGAGGGGGAGTAGTCCATCACAGAAATATGAACAAACTCTTGTGCACTCCCAATCACATCCAGAATGGCATCCAAGTCGGAGGTCCTTCCAGTGGCACAGAATGGGGAAGGCGAGCTCTACAAAATAAAAATCCATTATAAAAGAGACCACCTGGCTCTCCCCTTCACTTCTCACATAAAAATTATATGCTTACAGAGAGATACGCATTGTATTGAAGTCCATTGAAAGAAATATTCATGGGATTGTCTTTTCCATACACAGTGCTAAAAGCAGGTGGCCACTCTTCCGGAATCTTGGAGTCATTCCTGCCCAGATCTCTCCATGTTCAAACTCCTCACTAGAGCCGCCCCAGCTCGCTGCAGTTCCACCGTGTCATTATTGGGGAATCTGGAGGTGCTTTGGCTTTGAGCTATTTTTATGCTTATCTTATTCTTCCTCCTGGTTCCAGCTTCCATAAGTCTTTTAAAGATGTCAGTGCCATTTCCAGTCAGATCTGGATCTGGTGCAGTCTGATCCTCCAGATTCCAATAGAAACTCCCAATCTCAATGTCCTCCTTGGCTAAGTCAATCAGTTGAACCCATGCGGAATACGTGGAGGGGTGGTGGATGGAGGAGTTGAAGACTACACCATCTGGAATACTTTCAACGAGGCTTAGTCTGCATGTTTTACGACATCCTTGCCATTCCTCCTCCAACAATCTTTGTGTTCGGGTCAGGTTCTCGATGTGGTTCTTATCGATAAGGGAAAGGACCACGACAAGCACGATAAGGATAAAGATAATCGATATGGGGACACACGAAGGACGACACCACCTGCGATGCACAAACAAACCAAATGTATTTTATTACTTTTGCATTAGCTTTATATCGATTTCAGATTCTCATGAAATTTTTAACCCTTTCTTTCTCCATTTCCTTTAGTAACTAATTTAATATGTATTTTTATGGCTACTCTCCTCTTCTGATTGAATATTTTATATTGATTGCTCTTTTATCGATTCGTTTTTGTTTTTCAAAACATATACGTACATACGCTCTAGATTTTTCGTTGGAGTGCTTGTTCTGGATTTTAAACAGAGTAAATATTAAAATGAAGGATGGATTATGATTTGATTACCCAGTCCATTTGGATTCCTCCTTGTAGCCTCGCAGCATGTACCTAGAGTCCCAAAGCTCAAGTTCGAGCTCGCCAAAATCCAACTTTCCAGATGCCTCCACAGCAGACTACTCCAAACACAAATAAAAATTCTATTTTAGAATTGAGGTCAACAATCCAAACATCCAACAAGTGAAAAAAGTAAAATTTAGGTTTCAAGTTGAGTGCAAAAAATGTATAACTTATGTCATAATGCATAATCAATAACAATTGTTTAAAAATTTTTGAAATTGTCATTTAAAACTAAATATTCCATTTCTTATTCGTAACCGGCTCTTTTTACTATAAAAAATTCTAATAGTGTTTTAAGCTACCTTTTTGTTGCTTTTATTTTGATCCTGCTCAGAATCGGTAATTAATTTTTCGTTTTTCATTTTCAAACTGTCAAAAACTTAACTAAAACTAAAAAACTTGAACCAAATGCTAATAAACACATGAATACTCGAGCGAGTTCCATAAAAAAATATTGTTCTTATGTTGTGTGTATACGTTATGTATGCCTCTGTCTATGTGTAAAAAAGCAAAGCAAACAAGAAATGTTTTTTATCAGGAATCAAAGTCATCAACAGTTGGTTTTTTCCTCGGCTCGTCTCCCTTCTCCCCATTTCATATCAATTGCATCAAAGCCCATGTTATACTATGGTATATAGCTTTCTATTATGACTCTGCAGATAAGCTAAGCTGCTAAAATGAAAAATTTACTTTTTATGATGGGAATCAGACAGAAAAATATTTAATTAAGGAAGTCATAAGATTTTTTAACGATGTTTTTTAACCATTTAACGCTACTTGTGGTTTTAATGATTATAGATTATATTGAGGCATAGTATAATGTATGCGGGATAATACGATTGATGATTACTGATTTAGTAGTTAATTAATATTATAATTATGATTGAACTCTGACCTTGTAGTATGGCTGGCCCAGAGTGCGTTTCAAACTGCCCCTCAACGCCTCGTCGTCCTCAATCGACCTGGAAAAGCTTCGGCTCCTCATGGATGCTTCACATGACTTGCGGTAGCCAAAGTCCAAACTGAACATTGGCATCTTGACTCCAAATCTATTCTACCCAATTCCTTTTCTCCTCCTTGTTAATATTCCTAACCATTTTTTATCCACCCAATACCAGTTACCCACGTTTCCTTCTAATTCATTAAATAAATAGCGTGGTATGGCATCAGCGTTAATCTTCTTAATGGCTTATATATCCCAAAGGAGTTTTCTAGCACGGCCTCTTTAGCAAACACAATTATTATTGACAGAGACAAATTAAATTATGCCACTTGCCACACAGATCAATCAATATTCAATTAATTTATTGCTTTTCCAGGTAACTTCACTTTTGCACTGCCACGGTCGCCCTCCTAAAAACTCTGATCTTGATCCTACTTTTCTTCTCGTCCTTAGTCATTTAGCTTTATATTTGTTTATTCTGTGACTCATTCTTTATGTCTAAAACATCCTGTGAAAAATATATAAAGCAAATTAGTATTAATAGAACACATCATCCCATCTCCTTGTACTTGAACCCCACCACTATACCGAAAAATTGCTTTAAACCCATTTCATGGTTTATATTACAGCTTTTCAGTTTATAAGACAAAGCCCAGAACAAAAACTTCTTTCATTCTCATAATCATTATCATCCTGATGACTCCCATCGGTCGTGGAAAATCTTCAGTAGCCCGGTAAACATACCCGGGTATCTAAATTTTATTGTATTTTTTAACTTCAATTTTAAAAAGATTTTATACGTACTTTTCTCGCCCGGGAAATGGAAATTGATACCCGGGTAATATAAAGATTTTCCATGTCAGTGAGTAGTGAGCATTTTCAAATTATACCTACTTTTCTTAGTATATCCGTTTTTATCTACTAAACCAATAAACTCTCACGGCGATGAAGAGCACTCAAAAATAAATTTTTAACAAGTTTATTTTCTTTGTAACGAACCTAAGCAAGTTGGATGCCCTAAGAAAAGTTTTTTAAGGCAGCAGGATTAAGTACAAGAATAACATGACACGAACTAAAATACAGTTTCCCATTCGAAATACTATTCTAAGAAATTTTATCCATCAAAACTTTGCAAGTTACTTTTATAATGTGATAATGATATATAGACCTCTTTAGTTAGATTATAGTAGGAATTTCTAAAAATGATTAATACACTTTGAAAAGGCGTTAGTTATATTTTGCCTCTTTATAAAGCACTCTGCATCAGACACAGAGAAAGGAAAAGGAAACAGACTTGTTTATTGCATATACAAACATTTTATGTTTGTTATTCTCATCAAATATTGATGATAACGTGTTTGTGTGTCTGTGTTATGTTTGTTTGTGAAAGCAAGCATTTTTTGGAGTAAACCCAAACACTAGCATAATGCAATGCTTATTCTTTATTCCCACCTGACTATCTATATCCCTTTATCATATATCACGGCAAACTTTTATTCCATTATAAATAATTTTAAACAAAGAAGTTGAGTTGAGCTATATCTAAATAACAGTTTCTAAAAAAATTATGGAGTTAGAAAAGGAAATACCCGTATTACACACAAAATCGGCATTATTACACAAATTTTACACTTGCACGCAATGCAAATTCATAAAAACAAGTTTTACTCAGGGAAAGTTTACAAGGAACCCGTTTTTGATGAAGCTTGCCTAGACCCAAACCTAAAAACTTGTTCCTTATCAAAATATGTAACTATTTAAATTCTAAAATGCACTATTTTTAATGATATCACTCAAATATTCACCGAATATTTTGTTTCCATAAATATTTTTATATATAAGATATATTTTGGAAGTGCGAAATGCACGCTTCACTAAAAACAATTACCTTGTGTAAAAAAATAAAATACACTTTGTACACTTTCCAGGTATGTTTTCAATTCACGATGAAAATAGAGGACTGTCTTGTGTCCATTTATTTTTCAATCAATCCATATTACCGAACAGGACATTCCCGTCAGCCTTTTTATGTGTATATTCAGCTTGTTCTACGAGACGAGAGCGTCGTCCTTGTATGCTCTGCTCACACAGCTCACGACGTGTGTTAAGTTGAGTGGCTGCCGGTGAACTGAACCATTTCCATGCAAAAATATTCCATATAATACCCGACAAACACTAAACTGCACTGTTTCATAGGACCAATGCTGGAATGCCTTCACAGTAACAGCAATGTTTTGGCATTTTTTGTATCAATGGATCGGTGCAGTTAGGTTGCATTGGGACTGTATAGGGTTGTGCAGGCAAACCTTGTACTGGTTTTGCCTATGCTTAACCAATACTGGCATTGCCAATAAAATACCTGAATCGCCTGCGGTACCGTTAGTGAAACAACATCAATCCAATGCAATAATTACGCCATAGTTTTGCCAGTAACGTTCAAACGCGGATAAAATAAATGCAAAACAATGAATATTATTTTATTATTTAATCTTTGCTATCAAATGTTAAAAATTCAGTATTTGTTCTAACTAAAATTAAACTAATAACTGGAATATCACTAATATCTAAAAATGAGTACTGAACACTAACTAAAGGAGTCGCATGCTAGCAGCTATTTGATAACAGCTTTAGCACGGTCACTGATCTTTTAACAACTGGCACAAGTTAAGGTCAACTAAAGTATTTAAACTCAACAGTAAATTGTTTACTGTTGCCTGTTTACAAAACTACTGATAGTTTAATATCAGTCACGTATTATTCAAAAACGTTATCAACCTTTTACAGACAAATATGTACTAAACCCACGAAAAAAAATCTTTTAGCTAAAATATGAACTGCATTGGAGAGTAGCCAAGAGTGAAATGTGAGTCTCATCATATTTACTCTGCTACTGGACATAAACATGTGTTCCGGTATGGCTCACACCAGGCCATTGTTGGTTTGACATTGGCAAACTGGTGCTAACCTAACTAAATTTTCTGGCATTGGAGCAATTCAGAATCGATAACGGAATGCCGTCGGAAGTAAAGCAATGCTTGCTGGTGCCGATACTGTGTTGTATCGATGCTGGCTTTCGTGCATTGTGTAATCGGCAAAGTTTCAATTCAGTTACAATACACCGATAACGTTATGTTGGGTATGCCAACACAAATTGCCAGCAACGATGGAATGCCAGTATATCGCCAGCACAAATGTTTGTCGGGTATACTAATACCATGCAAAAGAATGCGATGACATGTTCGCTGAATGAGAACGAGCGTTTTCATGGAATGGCATGTCATTTTTCAATTTGGTGTTCAATTCCACATACCATGCCATATACCACTATGTATAGCCATATAGCTTTATGTGTCTAGCTTCCTTTGACGTGAAACACGAGAAGAGGAAAGGGAAACTCATAAAAATTGCAAGGGCATTATTTTTTACTACATGTCTATATGTTTATGCCAGGCTATCTTGTTAAAAAAGAATGTTCTTTTCTGTTCTTAAAAAAAGTGCTGCTTGTCACAACAATACATGCGGGCTTGTAATACATGTAGTAATACAATGCATAACATAGCGAATTTTAAGGCTATGTTGGAATTTCGCAATTTAATTTAATTCTTTCGTCTGTTTTTTATGCTGGCTTAAAAATACAGAATAAAATTGTATTAGCTGCAAATAAAAGGGTTAATTTTCATAGAATTGCAATTTATTTTGGAGACAAGCTAGGATTGCATGGAAAACAGTAATAATTTTAGGTGATGAAGTAATTCAGTTTATCTTGATGCGGGCAGGATTGCATAATGAATGAAGGATGGTGGAGGCAGTTGTGTCAGCAGAAATGATAGAGACAGTTTTATGGGTTGCATAGTAAATTGGATGAGAATGGGAGAATTAAGGGTGACCGCAGCACAAAAATGATTGCCAGAATGATGATGGTAATGACAACGCTGACATATTATGAAGAAGCGAGATATGTTATGTGGGGTGTGCATGTTAGGCTGAATTAGAGATGACGGTGATAAATTACTAGATCTAATCAGCATTGACACGCAAGCACTTTCCCACATTACACGTTTTTAGCCAAATTATCATGCACGTACATAATATAACATTTTGTGGAGAAAACCTTCTCTTTTCGTTTCACCATGAATTTGTGTGTATTTGGGATATACAGCGAGAGGAGGTGAAAACGGAAGTGGATGGGTTCCCTCAATACTTCATTTTGTTGTCGTTCTGAGAAATTGTGGTTTTCACTAGAAAGAAGTGCTTTCCTTTTGTTTTGGCGTAATTACATGGGGCAGGTGAAATTGATTGATGAACTGTGTACGGCGGATTAAGTGGAGACGCACAAATAATGCTAGAATGCGCATCAGATAGGAGTGATTATTATTGCGTATTGGAGATACAATCAATAATACAGCCAAAACATCAGAGGAGTGACTTGTAAACTATGAAATATTATACATAAATAAGTATGCGTATGATATATTATGTAAAAAGTGGATGTCATGTCATTTGCGAAAAATGAGCTAGATTAATGAATTCCAAAACACATTAAATACATTTGACATTATTAGATATGAGTACCAGGAAGCACTCAGAGCAGTTTGAGGGAGGAGGTCAGGAAACTCATTGAAAAGCTTCTAAAACAAAAACATGATCAATATTTCACCGTGGTTCTAAGTTCTAAATATAGCTTAAAAATTTGCTCCGCTCACCTATCTAGAAAATATTTTCCGTCCATGTCCCCTAAAGCCCTTTGGTTTTCAATATGACGTTTTCAACTTTTTAATAATAATTTTAACAAGTATTTGAAGATAAGTCAGTTTTCCATAATACCTATTGTGTAAAATGAACTTATAAATTCAAAAAATAAAAACCACTTTGTATAATGCATAGTTTAGAATAATGATTCCCTAGAACCGCTTCCAAATCATAGAGTTTTATAATAACACAAGTCCTTCCCGGCATCAATGATTGCTTGCAAACATACACATTAGCAACTCTTGACCGCATTAACAAGGTTAAACGAAAATCCTTGTTAACATGTAAAATGAAGTATTTCTTTACTTACCATCATTACATAATATCATGATCAAATAATCACCAACTTAACCCGTTTTTTTTAAAATTCAGTGTTTGTTTTACATTTGAGTCAAAAGCTATTTCGTTGTCGAAATGGGATTCTCAATTGGCGTCGTTAATGTTATTGTTCTAGTCCAAAATCTTATAGTGTTTCCCCTCTGCTTTGACACTTCCCAGCGTATTTATGTCTGCAAGGAAACCCCACAGTTTAAAACATGCGTACGGTCAAGATTAGCCTGGCTAATGGTACAATGGGTAAATCGGACTCTTCTTGTCTTTTCTCTGTCCCGCCTGATAGCTGCTGTGATAAATGGGAATGTAACCACAGACAATATGGAACAAATGCTGATGTACATTATCATTTCCGGAATGTACATCACCAACTTGAGTGTTTACTGGATAATTGATAATATGACTGAGGAACTGACATTCTGTGTGACGCAATCCCTTAAATTGCTCACTATTCATCAGAAGGGTACTTAATAAATACAAAAATTTGTATTAAATTACAGTTTAATTATCACATTATTATTTTTTGAAATAGGATGGCCCTCCATGACCAGACGACCTACACCTGGGGAAATTGGGGTTTACTGCATTTCCGTAGGAATTATGGCGACACCAGTGCTGATGATTGTGGTCACTATATTTCGGGACTACGACCCAATCCAGCTAACTGGAAGGCTATTGTTTGGAGATGATTTCATATTGAAAATATTGGTGAAAGTGGCAGCTTTCACGGTGCTGGTGTATCTTGAATGGCATGGTGCCAGCATGAAAACTGTTTTCGCTACCGCCTCTATTTTAATAGGCGAGTCATTAGTTGACCAGTCGAACCAACTGGTGACAACCAGTTTAAAAAATAAAACACGAGAAAGTTTTTGTTGTCAGGTGGTCGCCTACCGGAAATTGGATATTATGGTTACCTCTGCAAATTTGGCTGGACAACGGTGCCTCACGGTGATGCTGCCTATAGTTGTGATGGCTGTGGCAAGCTGTGTATGCATAACGATTATGTACCACTCAAAAATTCCATGGGTGTTCTCGTTGGCGTTGGTATTAGTTGCGGGAGGGGGTGACAGCATTTTGTTTGTGTTGATTCGGTTGGCAGCCGTGCCATATGAAAAATCAAAGAGGTTCATGCAGTTTTGGAGACGGTACGGTGGGATTCAATGTGAGAAGGTGGAGCTTAAGGCGTTGCATGTTATTGGGTATAGGTTGGGACCCATAGCTAGTAAGGTTAAGGCGAGAACGTTTCTTGACCTAACGGATGTCACAGTGGGTATTACAATGCAATTGATACTACTATGTAGAATTGGTATCGGGAATGAGTGATTAATTGGCCGTCGCATAAACGTCAATCATACCGAATTTGTTTGGATTAAATTCATACCTCTTGTGAATACTCTATATAAAATGGCACAGCAACTTCTCCTACAATCAAATTATAAACTATTTTTGCCTGTTCATATGTCCAGACATAGAGCATTAAATAACATAGAGAAACCTATCATTTGTTTTAACTCCATTGTTAGCGTGGCAATACATTAAATGGAAGCGTTGCTTTGTAATTCCCTGAGCCATTGTTACATTAGTACCCAAAATTTATTTAATAAAATTGCTTGTCCCATAGTAGTACACCATTTTTGATTCGAGATTAGCTTAACCTAATAAACAAAACTATTTCACCTAATGCCTTTAAAAAAGCCGTATTAGCTCTTGTACTAACTTTACAAACAGATGAATGTTGTTAACATAGACAATAAAGAAACTGATAAGTATGTATCCTGTATTGATGCTATTATTCGAAGTCTTTCTACCTAACTTAAATATGTTAGGATTACTGTATTGCTATACAAACTTGTAAATTTACTTGTATTCTGTACTTCACTTGATATGTCCTTAGGGTAATTTCCTTCTCACTGAAGGGGCCTGTTCAGGATGCCCTTCATAATTTGTATAATATGTAATATCAATGTTCCTAATTCAAATTATATTCAAACTATATGTTAAACACGTACTCTCAATTCAAATGATATTTATTGGATTATCTCTATTGTACTCTATAACAATGAATTACCTGTTCTCAATTATATCAATTATGTATTATCATACTATAAGATGCACCTATTGTATTTTGTATTGTATGTATGATCTGGGGAGTATAAATAGTGCTCTCATTTGTCTTCTAAAAACACTTGCACATCAACTTGCTGCAGTGCACTCTGTCCAACTTACCACTCTACATTGTTTTAGAATAAATTTTAAAGTTTCCTGTTTTTAGCATTAAAACTTCGGAAGTCTTGTAATTTTTATTCTTCATTAATTTTGACTTTACCTACAAGTTAGAATTTTAGTATCCAAT
>JAHZNG010003132.1:0-42057 GCA_027744375.1 Orchesellides sinensis
ATTACAGGGCAGGACCTTTCACAAGAACAAGTATACTTGCAGCAGACCCCATACCCCTGCTATATCATAGATCAGTAAGTCAAATTAACACGGATCTAATTTCCTGTACATTCAAACCAAATTACTTGATTGTAATGGTATTGACTTTGTCTTCACAACCTGATAGATTTATTCGAGCCATTTCCAGAACATTTCCTTTATTTATGGTACTGTCCTGGGTGTACGCTTCTGCAATGATCATTAAATCCATTGTTTTGGAAAAGGAGCGTAGGCTACGTGAAGTCATGAAAATAATGGGTGTCTCAAATGCCGCTGTCTGGTGCAGTTGGTTTATTGAGAGTTTTTTGATAATGTTAGTATCTTCCTCAGTGCTCACATTGATTCTAAAGGTAATGGTTATGATTGTGCTTTTTCAACAATATACTATATTTAACAAAAATAATCTGTTAATTTATCACGAGCAAATCTGATTTTATTCGCAGTACGGTAAAGTTATAGAATTTTCGGACCCAGGACTGATTTGGCTATTTCTTGTCAGCTATACAGTTGCTACCATATGTTTCAGCTTTCTAGTATCAACATTCTTTTCTAGAGCCAATTCAGCTGCTGCCGCTGGTAAAGTTTTTTGTTTCAGTAGCTGATTTTCAAATTATGCTAGTTCTGAGTTCTGAAAGTAATTTGTTTTCGTCTCTTTTCAATATTTAAAGGTGGCGTGATCTTTTTCATATCGTACCTACCATACAACATGATGTTGATTTGGGAAGAGAGGCTTCAGTGGTTTGAAACTTTAGCAGGAGTAAGTTCATAAGTAGAGTAAGATTATTTACAATATTTTCATCTTATGGTCTCCTGATTTTTATTCTTTTATGTATTTCCAGTGTTTGATATCCAACGTCGCATTTGGGTTCGGTTGTACATATTTTGCAAGGTTCGAACAAGATGGTATTGGTGCCCAATGGGATTCTTTATCGTGGAAATCCTTACCAGATGACGATTTTAACTTGGCGTATTGTATTGCAATGCTGTGGTTTGATAGCGCGTTGTACCTTGTACTTACCTGGTACATCGAGGCTGTTTTTCCTGGTAAGCGTTTTGTAAAGTATATTGAGTATAATAACATGCTTATTTTTTTCAGTATAGTAAACTTAACAAAATCTTTCTATGGATTTTCAAAGGCGAATATGGTGTTCCACGACGTTGGAACTTCTTTCTAAAATCTTCGTATTGGATACCTGCTAGACAGTATAAGTTAACCGTTGATGAAATTTCAAGTGATAGGCGTTTAAGTTCTGCTGAAAATGCAACATCGGTTTTTCTAAACCAGAACAATGGTAAATACTTACTTACCACCCTTAGAAGTACTTAATTAAAGTAAAAACGCTTAATGAATCATATTTATAATAGACGATTCTTCGAGCTTAGAAGCGGATCCGGAAGGTTTGAAGGTTGGAGTAAAAGTAGTAAATCTGAGCAAGACATATTCCAATGGTAAACGAGCCGTGGACAATTTAACTATTAACTTCTATCAAGACCAAATTACATCATTCCTTGGGTATAGTGTTTCATGAAAAGTTTGATTGGAGTAAAAATTGGCACATAAGTACAAGTGGTTCTTATATTTGATTCTGTTAATCCACTAGACACAATGGTGCGGGTAAAACTACAACCATTTCTATTTTGACTGGGCTTTTTCCTCCAACAAGGGGTACAGCGATAATTAATGGAATGGATATACGAAAAGATATTGATGGAATAAGGAGAAACCTTGGAATATGTCCACAATTTAATGTTTTGTTCGATCGGTAATTGGCAATATTTTGATAGATTATTTAAATTTCGGTGCTTGTAATCTTCATTTATTTTTTTACCATCTATCTTAATTAATCGAAATCTCATTTCAGCTTGACCGTTTACGAACATCTCAAGTTTTATGCATTACTGAAAGGAAAAAAAGGCAAAGAAGTAGAGCGAGAATTCGATGAATTGTTGCATGATTTGGGCATTCCTCATAAGAGGAATTGTTATCCTAGTGCTCTTTCAGGGGGGATGAAAAGAAAGCTTTCAGTGGCTATCGCTTTTGTTGGTGGTTCAAAAACAGTTTTCTTGGATGAACCAGTAAGTCATTTCAACAAATTTACGTACTGAATGATTTCAGTTGTTTGTCAGAGGCTTTCTTATTGTTTTAGACTAGTGGCGTTGATCCATATTCTCGTCGCTCTATTTGGGAGTTGTTGTTGAAATACAAACACGGGAGAACAGTTATCTTAACAACACAGTATGTAATGAATATCTTTAAAAGCTGTTATCTACTACTTTGTCTGATCGATGTCTGATATTGATTGAAACTTACTATGTAACTATATTTATAAAAAGTTTGTTTTTTAAAAATAGTTTTATGGACGAGGCAGATATACTTGGTAAGCGTAAATGGAACACTAGTCAGTTCGTAGCTCAGTCTTTGTATGTTCGCTTGAATTGTTATTGGACATGTTCTAATACTTTGTCGTAATATTATACACAGGAGATCGCATTGCTATAATCTCACAGGGAAGGTTAAAGGCGCATGGAACCAGTCTTTTTCTGAAATCACATTTTGGTCAAGGCTACACGTTACATCTAGTAAAAAATGACGAAATTGGGATGGAGCCTAAAGATTCTGTTCTTAAAAATGACAAAGTACAGAAGTTATCTAACAAACGTAGTAGTCTCATCGAGGAATTTATTCAGAAACTTGTACCTGAATCGATAATGACAGAAAATGTGGGATCGGAGATAGCATTTTTGCTTCCATATGCAAATATTGAAGAATTTGCGAGTTTGTTTGAAAAACTTAATGAAAACTTAACTAATCTTGGAATACTGAGCTACGGAATATCAGACACAAGCCTTGAAGATGTGTTTCTCAAAATAACCATGGATGACCTCGCTCCAATTGAGGGGTCATTTTATGATTTGAGTTCATGCTGTAAGAAAAATCGAGTGAAACTTTTTGATTGTTGGAAAAAACGGCTTAGCAGAAAAAGTGCAGATGTAGTTACAATAGTACCACCTCGTGCTGAATCAGGCACTACAAACACCACAGGAGCATCTGTTTTCCCTATCAGCGGTGCTGATGGGGACTTTATCACAGATTTCGATGATGTAGACTTTGAAGAAGCATCAAGAAAATACGGAAATCATAATCCTGCTACTAGTAATGGTCACGGTCAAGTATTTACAAGAAAAAGCCGTGATGAAACATATGCCAATGGGGATTCAGTTACTAGTATCTCAGATACAGAAGCTGCAGGCATATCTCTTTTAGATGGAGTTACTTTAGATCAGAGCTCAGCTCCTACAACGGTGGCAATTAGGCCAAAACTTAAACGTGTATTGCCGTATTCGTGTCTATGCTGTATTCAGATCTACATGATCATCAGGAAACGACTGTGGAACTCAAAAAGAAATATAAAATCCATGTTTTTTGAGGTGCACGCTAACTTTTGAAAGTTGTTTTTAATTAGTTTTCTTTAATTTTAAAATCATAGCTGCAACTAACTACAACTACATTGTCTTTCATTGTTACCAGATAATTCTTCCTGCAGTATTCATCGCCATTACACTGGCGTTTACACTTATCCTGCCACCTGCTACTAATGAAGCGCCCCGGGAGATTACGCCGTGGGCTTATCCATCTCCCAATCATATATTTTTCGCTGATCCAACCAGGACTTACCGGATGGGTACTCCTGAAGAATTTAGAACAGTTGTGAATGAACTTATTGGGCCAATTGGAATGGGGACTCCATGCTTAGCACATCAAGGGTTAGTATACTAGGGTTAACGGCAGTAAAGCTTTGTTATCATTATCATGTTAATGTTTAATAGTTATTTTTATGGTAAAATGTATTATGTTGTAGGGAGAATATTTGTAAACCAAATAAGTGGAACAATGAAACAGTTCATTCATTCAACGTTTCTCGCTTTAAGTTTGATGGAGTTAAATTTGATGCATGTAGCTGTGCAGTTGGTTCAATGAAGTGTCCAAATAGTGTCCATAAAGCTGATTTTCCAAAACTAAAGGTAATTAAGTTTTAATTGATGTACTGTAGCGGTAATACTTGAATCTGTAATGTATCGTTAAAATATGATTCACAGTATAATAACTGATAATAACATAAAATTACAATTTTTAGACACAGACTGGTGATTATATTCTTGATGTTACCAATACAAATATCCCTGAATGGATATTGAAGACATACGAAAGATATTCGGCTTCTCGATACGGCGGTTTTGAAATGCAACTAAGAAAAGAATCTAGTGCTAGCTTGACACAATACTTAAAGCTTTTAACAAACATGACAAGTTTAATTCCGCTGCCAGAACTGGCAAAACTGGAAGGACATAATCGAAATAAAGTAACAGTTGACGACATTCCAGCCAAAACATCGACGACCAAACTTGTGTATAAGGTTAGCTGAGTAAATATTTCGAAATTTGAAAACATTTACCAGTTCAAAGATTACCGGTAAGCTGAAACTGCGAGTTTTTTTTTAAATTTTAGGTTTGGTTTGAAAATAAAGGATGGTTGTCGTCTGTAGCATATCTGAATGCATTGCACAATATGTGGTTACGTGGGAAGCTTCCAGTTGAATACAAGGAAAACAAGACCCAGTTTGGCATCACGTTAATAACTCATCCAATGAACCTAACAAAATCTCAAACCAAAAAGGAATCTTTGTAAGTTAAATTTTGTTTTGTTTGATTGGGGTTTTTTCTGGGGACTTGGAGATTTTAGATTATGAATATTTCTACTTTTTATCATTTTAGGAAAACGGCAGGACTGGGCGTTATACATGCAATTTGCATTATTTTTGCATTAAGTTTTATACCAGCTTCTTTTACGGTATACTTGATCGAAGAGCGGAAATGTGGGGGAAAGCACCTTCATCTTGTATCCGGAGTACGACCAATTACTTACTGGATAGGGAATTTCATTTTTGATATGGTATCTTGAAACAATTCATTTATAGTTTTTACGTGTTACATCTCCTGCGAAATTTGATTAACCGCATGTTTGGTGTAAAACGTATATTTCAGGGGAAATACTTGGTTCCAACTGCGATTTGCATTCTGCTGTTTAAACTTTTTGATGCGCAAGCCTATATAGGAGCACCTAGTATATTATCCTTCATATGTCTGCTTTTGTTGTATGGGTGGGTACATTTGATTTGTTATTAGTGTTTTTTTATTACACAATCAAATTTTAAAGGTTGACGTATGTATGTGTATATAAGTTATATTTAATATTTAGGTGGGCATCTATACCATCCATGTATCCATTCAGTTTCCTCTTCGGTGTTCCCAGTACGGCATTTGTAGTACTGGCGTGTAGCAATCTTTTTATTGGGGTTGTTACAACAGTAGCCACATTCGTACTGGAACAATTCGGAGACGAGGTAACAAAACCTGTTTTGGCTAGCAATTATACAAAAAGCTGAACAGGCTCTAAACTGAAAGTAGCATTGTTTGTCTATTTGGAATAGGAGTTAGAAGCTGTTGGGAAGGTGCTACAAAAGGTGTTCCTTGTATTCCCTCACTACTGTCTAGGACGCGCATGCATTGAACTTGTGAAGCTAAATGTTGAAAACACCGCTTTCAATGCTTTCTGTAAGTGTGCCATAACGCGTACTCAATACTACTCGTGCATTGTTAATCCAAAATAGAAAATAACAGACATGCTTTGCTGTTAAAAGCGAGCTTAATTTATAAGAGGTCAACTATTTGTTGTTACATAATGCACAAAATTCATTATTTTATAGCTCTTCACTCGAAGGACAACGTTAATCGTTTTGAATGGGAACATCTTGGAGAAAAATTGTTCTATCTCGGTGTTCATGGATTTGTCTATTTTCTATTCAATCTCATGATCGAGTATAAACATGTCCCAATGATGATTTTGAAGATTCTACCTTCCAAACAGGCATGCTGCTAATTTTTTTATTCTAGGTTTGTAAATGTAAGTACTTATTTCAAGTTTCACATATAAGGGGTTTTTATTGTTATTTTAGAAAGTTTCATGTGAAGAAGACATAGATGTTGTGAAGGAAAGAGAAAGGATAGAATCAAACGATGAAAGTGACATGAAACTGATTGCAAAGAACCTCACGAAGGTGAACTATGTAGATTATTGTTATTATTTTGTTATATACTATTAACATCATTGCATCAATCTTTGAGCAACCAATGCATTATATGATTTTTCACTTTACAGTATTATAAAGGGAAAAAATACCCAGCCGTAAATGGGCTGACATTTGGAATAGGTAAAGCCGAGTGTTTTGGTTTACTTGGAGTCAATGGAGCTGGGAAAACGTCGACATTCAAGGTATTGCAAACTACAAAATTTAGTCCGTTATCAAGCAATATTGACTAAGGTTTGACGAAGTTACTTGTTCATAGATGCTCACTGGGGATGCAAGAATCTCATCGGGCAGTGCTAAGATCTGTGGTGCTGACGTAGAAACACATCTAGATAGTGCACGTAAGCACTTCGGTTACTGCCCACAGGAAGATTCAATCGACCCATTGTTATCTGGATATGAGTTGCTAACTTTGTATGGTAGATTGCGTGGATTAAGCAGCAAAGAAACTAACATTGTAAGTTCAAATTGTACAGGTTTTCTTCTTCTTACATGTTACATGTGTCGCAAAATAGGCAGTCAAAGGGTGTAACTATTTAATTTCAATTAAAGGCCACTAGACGACTGATAAAAATGCTAGGATTAAGCCAGTATGCATACAGGCGTAGTGGAACCTACTCTGGTGGAAATAAGAGGAAATTGTCCACCGCAATCGCTCTGATTGGAGATCCTGGTAAGAACTTGACTTTTAATTTATTAATAAAAAATCGACTCATAAGACTACAACTTAAGTAATTGGGGTTTCTTTCCAAAGGTAAACATTGCATTATCTAGCGTCCTATGTGTTATTCTTAGAAAGGAAGAAAATTATCCACGAATTTTCTCTAATTTGCCTTTGTCATCTCTTTTTCAGATTTGGTAAAGGATATTCTCTTACAATTCGTTGCAACGAAAATCTTCAAAGGAAATTGTTAAAACGAATCGAGGAGAGTTTAGCAGCAGCCACACTTGAAGATAAGCATTGCTCACAATTGAAGTATAACATTCCTCAAGAAGCTGCACAACTTAGTGGTATATTTAGTACACTGAATAAGTTAAAGAATGAAAAGCTCATCGAAGATTATTCTGTGTCTCAGACTACCCTTGATGATGTAGGTTTCTTAAATACATATAAGCAAATATAATTATATAGATGATGGATATGCTTTTAAATAATTTTTTCAATTTGCCATTTTTCTATTGTAGATATTTGTGAAGTTTGCTAGTCAGCAAAAGGATGAATTAGATCGCTAACAATTGGATCAGTTATTAAAGGAAATTACAATGATTATTGTAATCATTAAAATTTACAGCCACCTCTTACCTACCTATTTCGCATATGGGTGTTTTAAAGACGTTCACCAAAACAATTTGTTGATGCATGTTTATTTTTTAGGTATAGTTTGTAGTTAAAAGATAAAAATTCGATTTAAGTTCCTTATTTAAACATTTCGAATTTCAGATTGGCATAAAGACCTACAGAATCGTTTTCATTCAGTTAAACCAAAGATATTTCTTTGTATACGTGTCTGCAAAATGCAAACTTATCAGTATTTCACCTTGTATGTGTTTCTGTGATCAATACATTGTGCATTTATGTTCCTGTATTTTTACTTTTATCCCCGGTGTATTATTATTCTGGTGTGACCAAATCTTTGGGTGTGACAGTATTTTTGTTTTAGTCATATATCTAAATCTAGTTTTAAAATAATTTAATGAAATATTCCTGTGATCTGAAGAATCTGTACCTAATAGACAAATAGTACCTAAGCTAGTTTTAAAGGCTTTAATAATGACAACCAAAGGTGCACAAAACTTTCTTAATAAGACGTAATTTATATGTAATTAATTATTTGGTTAATAACCTGTCTTAGACTTTGTTAACGATGTTATGTAATTTTACGCTCTAAGAAATTGTATGTGAAAATTGGATAAAGATAAAACAAGATGATTATAATTACTTGTCATCGATAAAATTTATTATAAACCAAAATCATTGCTATTGTTCAATTATGTGTATGAAAATTAATGCGACAAGCTTTAATTGAAAAATAAATCTTCTGTAAACTGTAAGTTATATCTGTCTGTGTATGCAGTATGCACGTCATATACTAGTCAGTCAATTGGTGTTATGCGTCAAGCGGTATAACGTCAGAGAAAGTCTGCAAGAAAGCTTTGGACAAAGGAAGACGTAAGTAACTATTGTGGCGGGAAAGAGAAAGCAGAGTGTAAGTCATAGAAAGTATTTAAACTGTGGTGAAATACATGCGAAGTATAGTTTGAATCAGTTCTAGAGAGTTACGACATGCCTAGTGTAACAGTCACAAGTACTGCTCCAGAGTTCCATAGCAAACTACATACGTATTTTAATCTAATGCATGGAGTTTGAGTTGGGATGGAAGGAAGCCAGGGAAGGGAAAATACATATTGGATATACAGCTAGCTCAAGCTGAATTTGAATCGTAAGAACATGAAAAAAGTAGATTACACTTTCTTCTCTGCTGTGGAAACTGGAAAGAATGTGGGTGTAGGCGCGGCAGCTGTAATGTAGCAAAAATCGATTTAGACATGTACTAATCCAAGCTTGCTTTCCCCACAACCATGCCACAGCCATAGTACAACACATAGCCATAGCTCAGCCAACAATAAAAGTTTGAATGGTGAAAGTGTGTTAATAATTTACGTAAACATAAATACTTTTAGTTAAAAATTCGGCTAAGCTAGGCTACTTTAAAGAGTTATCTTGGAGTGAATTGCATTTTGCTATACACGCACATCATGGCTGCTTATTTAGGAGATACGGATTCAGAAGATGAATTACCTCCAGGGTGGGAGGAAAGAGTTCATCACGATGGACGTGTTTACTATGCTGAGTAAGTAACTTCTTATCACTTTGACTGTGCTCACAATAAAAGACAAAAATTTGATTTCCTTTTCTTTCTTAAAAGTCACACGACACAAACAACGACATGGGTGCATCCAAAATCTGGAAAAAGGAAAGTCGTTCCAAATGGTATGCGAAATGAGTAATAAAGAGAAAGCTACTACCATGTTGATATTATATTTCAGGTTACAGTTTGCAAAAATATTTAATTTTATACATTTCCAGATTTACCGTACGGTTGGAAGAAAGAAGTGGATGAAGCTGGAGTTAACGTATTTGTCGAGGAGGCGTCTGGAAAAAGAACATATACTGACCCGAGGCTTGCATTTGCTAGGGACGCCAAGGATTCACTGTATGATTTTAAGCAACGGTTTGATGCTTCCACCCACGCTTTGGCTGTGCTAAATGGAGTAGATCTGACGAATAAGAAAGCACTCGTCACCGGAGCTAACTCTGGCATTGGTATTATTCTTCAGCTTTTCTTGGGATACAATCTTACTAGATAAGTAAATAATATGTTGATTGCTATTTAATTACTTGTAGGCTACGAAACGGCAAGATCCTTAGCTCTTCATGGCTGTGAAGTGATATTCGCATGCAGGGATTTGAATAGGGCTGCAGCTGCTATGAATAAAATTAAAGAGGAAAAACCAAATGCCATTTTAGAATTCGCCCAGTTGGATCTCAACTCTTTGCAAAGTGTGAAAAATTGTGCAAATGAAGTCATGATGAAATATCAGTAAGTAAAATACTTTTCCCATTAATCCTAGCAGATTATTTCATTGTACCAAAATTGTTGTTTGTATGACCTGGTTATATTATTTAATTTTGGACTCTTGATATCATGCATTCGAGTTCACGATGATTAATTATCCACATTGTGCAGCTTCCTTCACTGGGACAAGACTTTGCGTTGCATTTTCCATTTTTTGTTTTGTGAAAACTTTTTATGCATACTTTTTAAGGACGCACTTTCAGGCTAAATAATTTTCTTGGTGAGTATACCTCCATGTTTGTTTCTACAACTGGGGTGTCCAAAGGTTATTTGTGCAGCGTAAAGTAAATGTCAATAGACAAAAGTATGTATTAATTCGGGGACAGTTAAAGGAGTGAAAGTAGTAAAGGCTGTTAAATACTTTACCAGATCATTGGACATCGTGATTTGCAACGCTGGGATATTTGGAGCACAATTTGGACTTACGGAGGACAATTATGAGCAGACATTTCAGATTAATTTCTTGTCTCATATGTACCTTGTGCTGCTTCTTAAGCCACTTCTCATCGTTACACACTCCACGCGGATTATATTTTTAGCTTCTGAATCTCATAGGTACTAATAGATTACAGTAAGTTTGTATGCTTGCAAAGCTAGCTAGCAAACAATGTATGTCATACTACTTATCTGTAATATTTTCACAGATTCTCAATGCTAACAAAGGAAAATCTCACAGAGGAATACCTGTCTCCAACTACAGCCAAAAACTTTACCTCGTTTATGGCTTATAACGATGCAAAGTTATGCAATGTGATAATAGCATCGGAGTTTAATCGACGTTGGGCAGCTCATGGTGTGACCTGTAATTCAGTACATCCTGGCAACATGGTCTCAACTGGTCTTTCTCGGCATTCATTCCTGTATAAAGCTGTGTTCTCGGCTGTGAGGCCATTTACGAAATCATTGGTACTGACAACATTGTACATATATAATATATATACCTACATACTCACCGTGTGCTTTATTCTTTATAATTGCTAATTGATGTGTTTTGTAGCAACAAGCTGCTTCCACAACTATTTGGGGTGCTACAGCTCATGAACTCAACGGAGTTGGAGGAATGTACTTGAATAACTGTTGGCTATGCGTACCAGTGAAGAAAGCAGAAGATCCAGAATTGGCAAAAACGATCTGGAATATGAGCATAGATTTAATTGAAAGAAAAATGGGACCTATTCCTACACTACGACGATTTGGTGGTTCCGTAGATGTGGAAGATGATCAAGTGTCAGGAGGGGTGGTTCCAGCTTCTGGATGAAGGATATGTGAAACCAAATCCGTAAATATACGCATAAGTAAAAAAGTTTAATCAAATTTAAAGTGAAAGTGAAGCCTCTATGCTTTACAGTAGTTGGAAAGTAGTGCATACGTATGTAGTTTCCCGTAGTCATTTAAATAAATATATTCTATAAATTTCAATGTATAATCTGAAGCAATATTGCAGACAATAATAATTGAACTGTTGTGAAATATCCACAAGTGAATTACTTGAAAATTTCAAAAATCGAATTGACAATAAAAAAAATGCCAAATAACATCCAGGATGAATGTAAAAAATATAACACTATCTATATCTTCATATCTATTGTAGCTTTCTCCGAAAGGTCTCTTAGTAGATTTACTATCTTTTAAGTTTATTTTCGATGTATACTGCTCATGATACGTACAATAACAGTATCTGAATATCTAACGAGTTAATTAATGAATTAGGTGTATTGTTAATTATAAACTGTTATTATCATGTGATGGTGTATTGAGATTGCATTGAATTACAATTCAATAATATATAATGTATTCACATAATCATTTAATGCCTTTATGATTCGTTTGACTGATCTTAAACAGAATTATAAAACAATTTTTAGTATGGAACATACATAATCCTATTTTACATGATTGTGATATTGGTTTTAAAATTGTTTGATTTATGGACGTATATTTCTTTGCTGTGTATTCTCTGCTAGGTGCTCTTAGTTAGTTCAGACAATAATCTGTTAATATCATGTACTTACAGTATATATTAGCTGTATAGAATACAATGTCTCTGAAACAGTATGGTTATGGAAATAAAGTTTGCGTGAACTGAAAAAATGTGTTATCATGGCCAGGTTTTAGAATTTCAAAGATATTGAAACATGTTTATGAAGCTCTATTTTTTTGGAAATTCTTTTTCGTTCATTAGTTTGTCAATTTTCCGGTATTGAAAAAAATAGAAAAATTTGCTCCGTATGCTTTCCCTAGTTTTCATACATAACATCGCTGGTTTTTGCTAATATTGCTTTCTATGCTAAATCTAAGAACTCCCGTTTACAACTTCAATAACTGGTTTAATTGCATAAATGGCTACGCGAAAAAACTCTTCTACCCTGTTTGGTGTAATTCAAATCGTATTCGCAGATGCAGATACCGAATGACTTAGAAAATCTGGTTAGGTTAACTCTCGTCGTTTCTTTACTTTAGAAGCCCATTAGTCTGGTAAGGTATAAGCTATATAAAGATAACTTAGAACTTTGCTTTTGCTTGTTTCGCAGCCACAGAGGCCAATATATTTTGAAGTCGTAAATGAATGATCCGTTCTGGAAGCAAATTCATGTTCTTGTAATAATATTGGTTCCTACACTTACCTCTTCAGTAAACCCAAGCGCTTTTCTTACATGTTGCGGTTTAACAATGTACGCCCGTTATAGTATCCGCACCATATTATAGCTATTAGATCACAAAGTTTTTAAAAGTTTTGGTAAATGTGGTAAGTTTTTTCCTGCAAATAGTTGCTTCATATAAGGTACCCAGAGGTTAGAATGAAGAATTGTTTGAAAATGTTCACAAGGTACAAAGAAAATTCGGGCAATTGGGGCAATCACGATTTCTTCAATATACGTACGTGCTATATTGGTCTGCTCAAACTTTCTCTTGAGGTTTCCTATTTCGTTTCTCTCACGTTCCCATAAAAAAACGAAACTATTCATGCCTAAAGTCTTACACGACATGGATGAATACAAAATCTTGAAAAGAGATTTAGCGTATTGTATAAAAGACTTCCCTATGAATTCCACTTTTTTATACTTACATACACATCTTTACGATAGCTATGCAGCTAATAAGGCATGTTCGCCGAGGCATTTTTGTCGTGTTTTGTGGTATATTGTATAATATGGTACCTGTTCTGGATCATAAAAGAGTTTGTTTGCGAACATCTAATCAATAAGCAGGAGCGTATGTACATGAATTTATCCTTAAATTTACGTAATCTGTGATGCTTTCAACATTATTGGTGGGTACAAAAGCAAAGATGAAAGTTTAAACATTTCTGACTTTCACGTTTATGTAAGGCTTCAAAGTGTAATTTACACAAGTACACCAAAATCAGAGCCATCTCAATTGTCTACAAACTCAAAACAAATGCGTATCCTATCTCATAAACCGACCTTCCTAAACCTCCATTTACTTTTGGCTAATTACTAACTAATAACATCATAAATGTGTTACTTAACGTAGAGAATAATCTGATGCATACCGCATTACTAATAGTAAATATTCACATGAATTACTTAACTGGAAATCGAATGAATTAGCTTGCTTTGATCTTGCCCCAAGGGACTATTCTTTCCATTTTATGTTGTGAAAGATGAAAGACCAAAACCATGCGAAATATCTCTCAATTTCACACTCTCTGGATAACGGTTTCACTGTTGACAAAGAAATTTGTAGTTTAGGATTTTAAATTTAGGTATTACATGTATTTTGTAAGTGAATTTAACTTAATTATTACATTATGTATGGAAATGAGATGGGTTCATTTTATCAGTTGCTTATAACGTTTGAGGCGAAAGTAACCCAAGCTTTCTTTTGGAAAAAGGGAAATTTTTAGCCAGATTTAGTCCATACATTTTGTTCTGTCCATACATTTTTACTCAAGAGACAACCAAAGTCATCTCATCATTTCAAATACACAACTCACTTACTTTGAACGACAGTGCAATCAATCTTTCTAGCAGAATATATTGCATGAAGTAAAGGAGCTCAATAAAGATGTTGGGAAAAGTATTAAAAAGAGCGTCTTATATATAAAAAAAAAGTATAAAGTTTTTTTAAACATGTACAGAGATACTGAAAGGTTTATCCTTGTAGGTATATAAGAATGTTTGCACTTGTATATTGTAAACGTTATCTGTTGACTAAATGCAATACATTCATGGGTGAATGTCTGTTTAAAGTGTGAAAATGGCCAGTGAGAACGACAAGGGGTTCATTTGGTTACCCTAAAAATGTGCGGGTGATCATGTCCATGGCTATAACGAAAGTCAAAAAGTCAGTTGTCCCCTTTTGCTGTCTTTATTCCTAAAGATTGGGGAAGATATGGCGTGTGGTCATGATGTAACTACAACCCTACCATACTGGCTCTGCAAAACTTCTGGTCAAAATCGTTATTTCCTATCGGTAACAAGGTATATATCTCTTTCACCGATGGTATGCATGAACTTAAAATGGTTACAGATAATACAAAACATGGTTCAATCATGATTTTTGTGTCTCGCGTTTTCTAAAAAAAGTCTTTCTTCGTCTCCCGTTAGGAAGTCCAAGCATATCTATTCTGTAATGACGACTTGATTTAACTGCTTCCATTCTGAGGATAATGTCAAGTCGTTCGACGATTGATAGCTTTGGGGTCAGGCCCTGTTCTATTCTCCTATTTTTTGGGGTTTGGTCACTTAAATAAAAATTCGGTATTGGAAGAGATTCTTTAATGTAATTTCTTCCAGCCTCGTAAAACCAAACCATGAACTAATTTTACTATAATCTGCTTTGGTTTAGGGATGCACTGTTTTATGAGATTTTGCACATTTTGCAAAAAGATATTCTAAATAAATAAAGAAACAGGTAAAAGAATACTTTTGATTAATATGAATTAAATTTTAAAACAGTTTTTGTTGTTTTTATATCTTTGATAAGAGAGCCTATTGAATTGAATTTAATAAAATATTAGACATTATTACTACTGGTAGTTTTACAGTATATCCGTTAGCATCTATACGTAGCAAAGTGTGTATCTTATCTTCATCATAAAGTAATATGCTACTCCCAAAAACTTATTCCAGTCTAGTAGTTCGCTTCAATCTCAAGCCAATAAACCAATGGAGCAAAAATTTATGTCTTTCTGAAAATATTATTATTATTATTTGTTGAGAACTTACAAACTACGTAAAAGGAATAGACCTTGTATAACAAAACAGGACAAAATCATGAAGAAATCCGTAAGCATACAATATTTTCCAGAATTGTGCCGTACCCATTCAGTAAGCTTGGATGTATACTATGCCCGATTTTGTACCACAGTTTCCCTTTTTACTATATCTAAAACTAGGAGATGTAGTATGATAGATTTCATTTCATTCTATATTATAATAATATACAATGTACAACTGAAAATCTACAAGTATCCTTCGATAAGATTATCATTATCCATATCAAATAAATAATGCATGCATGCATTCATGCACTTTAAGACCATTTTCTGGCTTATTCATACATCCAGAGATTGGGAATTGGATTGGCTTTGGGATATATGCTCTACCATAAAATTTTATTCCACAGGTTCCTCCATGAATGCAATAAATTGAAAAAAGTTGAACAAGCTTCATTTTATGGGTTATTATATTAATGTGAATTACCTTGTTTGAGTTTCACGTAATAATAATACTATTACTATAAAAATGAATTCAAAGTAAAAGAAATTCGGCTTTTTTGCCACCGCTTAAGTTAGTTGATCCTTTAATGATATCTATTCCGTCCTACGGATGCAAAGCTTTATGAGACATTTTGAAGGACACATTTTCCATAAAATTGTAACTTCAGTTTAGCATATAATGTCAGTTTTTGGGCATCAAATAAAATCAAAAATTTTCATAAGGAAGATAATATTTTTGAAATCCTCTAGTCATATTCCAAACACCGATGGATCATAGTAATGGCACATCAATTGTGTGATTGCCTATAAAATCTAGGATGTGACGGTATGCTCGTAAAACTCATTTGGGACTTGGGACTGTGTAATTGTAGCACAAGAAGCATTATCTTGATCATGAAATTGCAAAAATGACAGTAATTTGAACAATTTAGAAAGTCTTCCTGCTTGGTGTCAAATGTTGAATGGCTACTTAAATCTGATCTTTACAGCATCGCACAAGCCATTTTGTACTCCTAATACAATGCATTGAATGTAACCTCTAGCCGATTTTGATGGAAGAAAGGCACTTATTCAAATGTGAAGTAATAATAATAGTAATAATCTATGTGCACGTTGCTAAATTACTATTACCTGGATAACATTAATATAATCCACAATCGACCATTACAAACTATATAATAGATATATAGGAATATTTCATCAGATATGAATGTATGAGATGAGATCACATTGGGAAAGCAAGCGTGCAATCTTTTGAATATTCATTGTTATCGACAAACTAGAATTGCTTTCTCTTCAGTCGAATTTATACTCTTCACGATATGACTTCAGAAGACCACACACTTCTTGATCCGTGAACTTTATTACATTAACTTCTCTTTTACATATTAATTACACTGCCAGTGAGAGAGTCTTTTAATTAATTAGATGGACATGCACCAATGAATCTTGAGTAATATTGAGTTTGTCATACTTTACTCATATTATTCCTCAATCATATTTCCATTATTTATCTTTAATCTTTTTCTACTCTCTCTCTACCGTACGTTTGTTAAAGAAGTTAATTATTAAATTGATAGTTAAATAAATTGACTTATTTTTAAATGCTCTCGTAAATTGCTTCCTGATTTCTATTATTTCCCAGAATTTTCGAGACTTGTTTCCCTGCATGGTGGAGTTTTAGAGGAAGACAAGGAAGAAACAACGGTGAACTGTATTTAATATAATGTGAATATTTTTGAATATATGTTGTGAATTTTCAACCAAATGAATTGAAGCAGAACGTCATTACTACGATATATGCTTCCATCATTTTCTGAGAAAGGCAACAAGTATACATATAAGCAGCGGAAGAATTTCTACACAACCTGTGTTCAATATACTAAGGTAAGTCAGTCAAAGCAAATGAATATGAAATGAAAGTAAGCAAAGCAACTTCATTTAATTTACTGCTTTCTTATTGAATCTCTACTTACTTCCCTTGGTTCCTAACTAACACAGTCAAAGTAAGTGTGCCACAGAGTTGCTCTCAATAAAGACACAACCACCCACCTATAATTATTACAGGAGAGGTATCACTAAAAGTCTCAAAACTTGACTCAGCATTTGCATACAAAGTATCCCATTAATCAGGGAATTCATTCTTATTAATAGACTCTTACAAGAAGATTTTTCAATCTAGCACCAAAACTGTTTCGTTTCGCTTTCTGGCCCGTTTACCACATCGAGCGAAAGCCACACTAATTTTATACACAACTTTTGTATCCTTCTCAAAGCTCAAAACCACCCTCTCACAACCATACATACACCCTGTATGGAAATATTGGTGGAAATGGCTAGCTTTATCGTTCTTGCAGAAGAAACACACTCGCTTTCACTCCAATTGTATAAATGTTACAGACAGAAGTATTACCATGTTTTTATCAATCCTTCATGAATAATTTTTGTTATTATGCAAGTTTAGAGACGAAGAGAAAGGTGCTCCTCTCTTTCTCATTCCACTAAATACTTTTCCTCTTGCCTGTTTATCAGAAAAGAATTAGAACAACTGGAAATGCTTATGACAGATAGCACAGGCAACCAGAGAGCTATGTTATACACAAGGCCAGGGGAACCTGAGAAAGTACCAGCAAACGAAAGTATGAGCTTTTTCTGAAGTGCATGCTCATGTGCATTTATGTATTCGTAAGTGGTTCCACAAAAATTTGTTTCTGGTACAAACCACACGCATTTCCTGGTGATTTTCTACTTTAAATGTTGCACCAGTATACAATTCCCAGCAGGTTGATTCCATTTATATTGCCGATGGTTAAAAAACTGTTTCATCTGTTGTTGGTAGTGCGTAATATACATACTTAGGTAGTGCGTGTTGACAATATTGACAATAAGATCGGAGAACAACAGTTCCTTGGTTGCACAAGTATCATCGTGGTTGTCGCCCGGTACTTGTAAAAAATCATTGGTTCTGCACGTTTCTCGAGCTCCCCTCTCGTCTTTTCTCTTCTAGCTTTCAATTTGTTCCTCTCTGTCTCTTTCACTGCTTTTTACGCTACACCATTTAATAATCAAGCCTTTGAGGTTCATTACGGTTACAGAGACACGTAGAAAAGTCAAGGCGGAAAACAGGATAAACTTTTTCTTTTTCATCCTGAATTAGGGGGATGATGTCACGATGATGATGATAATGATGATGAGAGCATAAGTGTATTAAACTTGCTGCCTTGTATAATATAGATGTTCATTTGTCTTATCTTACTACGACATGCTCTGCAATCAAGCTTCTAATGAAGCAGTTTAGTAACCCATTTGATGTGGGGTGTATGGTGGTGTTGTAATTCTTTAAGTCATTGAGAGGGAGAAGTGATTTAACCGTTTTTAAAGTAAAAAATTATGTGGTTTCAAATTAATTTCACTTGATTGACTCCAATGAATAAATGAAAGTTGTCGGAATTGCGGAACCTTTACAATATTCCCCAATGGTTGTGGTGAAGAATGACTTGTAGTCATTAAAATGATTGATTTCCTGTTACCGATATTAATATGCCTTTGCATCATGGTAAGAAACCCAATCATGTGATAGGGATGAGTTATCTTCAACTACAAAAGTTTTAAAGATGTATTTGATTGGGTTTCCTTGTTAGATACAGGACACAACTTCAAGAGACAAGAAGGATTGCGAAATTCTTAAGAGGTACACAGTTCACTTCATGTAATGAATAAGTCATGTGTACGCAGTCCTTGTCTTATACCTACGATTTACAAAGCGATCCAGCTATACGGTGAATATTTGAATCAGTTAGAAATCTACCAGAATCGCTTCACACGTAATGTAAGCAATACTGGTAATATGGACAGGCAAGTACCTCAAATAAAATGCGTTCTTTATATCCCACACTGACGTACACTATCTGTTTTCAATAATTCTTCCAGAAGAACAAGCAAGAAGTGGTTGATCAACACTTCAGACTGGAATATGTATTGCACCACGGTTCACTCATATTTGGACAATAATGTATTATCTAATACCATAGCCATTAGCATTTAATAAAAGTAAGTCCCTTGTTCTATCGAATACAGCTCATGTAAAACAAAATAGGTTCGTGGACCTAGTACATATCTCGTTTTAAATGGTTAGAATTGGATTAATTATTATGAAGGAATATAGAACAGAAATGGAATAGCCAAATTTTTTAAAAATGCATTCATTTTACTGCACAGGCCTTTTCAATGTCTAATCATTCATAATTTGTTGCTTTCTTTTAATCTGCTAACAGACAAATCTATGTAAGAAAGTGTCTATTCCATTGTTGCAATAAATAAGTACAATATATAGGCAGAGATGAAAGCATTGCTTGTTAGCAAGAAGTACTTGAATAGTTAGCCAGTTAGCAAATAATCTCTTCTTGAATTCCATCCATATTTCCCATTTCAGTTGTCATCGTCAATAAAGCAGGTTACAGATCATAATTTGGAGTTAGAAACTAATCGGAAATATGATAGGAGAAAAAACGATAATCATAATGGCCCACTTGTACTTTTCTTCATCGGAAAATAAAAGGAGACGAGAAGAAAGTGAGCAAAAGAAATAAAGAGAAATCAAAAGAGAGTAAAGAGAAGAGGACGAGTCAACTATTGTACTATTTTCAGACACTTATCTGTTTATGCTCACTAGAAACAGACAAACTACAGAAAATCAAGAATCATTTCATTTTCTCCGAGACATTCTTTTTAGCTATGAGAACCGCCTCCCATATAACTTTTATTTCCTACTTGGTAGATACGACAGTGTAGCAGGAGTAAAAAGGAAATCAGGAAGGTTACCAAGTAGTAAACAGTGTATCAGATGTATAAAAAAGCGGATAGTAAAAATACACCAGAAGAGAAATATCAGTGGAGAAGAGTAAGTAAGCCAAGAAGTGAGATGACATGGAACTAGTTTCCCTCGTTTCGGACCGAAAATATCCTCATATCATCAAAGGAAAGTGGAGTTGCATTGCAACAGTATAATATACCCGTTCTCACGATGTACTCACAAATGAAAACGAAGACCCCTAAACGATAGCAGTTGTAACCAACATCAAATATATCACACGATCGAATGTTGGTCATAAATTGGCCCAAAGTTGAAGGGTGCGAGGGGCTTGATGCAGTTTATCGAGAAATCCGGCCCAGACTGTTTCTTTTTCTCATTCTTATGTAATGTTTACCAGTCTTGGTTACTCTTGTAAGGGGAGAGCTTTGGCTAAAGATGAAGCTCATCGTGATCAAATAGCGCCTGTATGTTATTTGATCCATGCAAACATAGCTAACGTTGTTTCAAATTCAGGTCCGATATTTATTACTAAAAATGAAATAGCAAAGGTCGTAGCAGTACAAACAACAGTCATGATTTAGATTTTGCCATCATAAAGATTTAGGTCATTGTCAATTTCTGTTTATATTTTATTAGCAGATACTGATTACTTCAGTACTTTCCCTAGATTTGTCATAAATAGCATAATACGAAAATTTGTTTAATTTCATAGCTTTAGCTATCGTTGTTGTACGAACTTACCACTCGTGGGTGAATTTGAAACGAATCAGAACATCAACGTTATTTCACTATCTTTGTCCATCAAAGTTTTTTCAGACTTATAAAATGAGACTGAAGAGACGAGTGCTGAATACAAAGAAGTACGATTTTACATGTTGCTTTTCTACTTTCAACTGTAGAAGCCGGTGGATTACTGAAAATCGACAATTTCTATTCAGATAAAGCCCACATCATACGTTATTGTCATTGCTTTTAAATGAAGTGTTTAGAGAATTTACACGTACCACAGGAATTTCACACGCCTTCACGTATGTATTCAGTAGCATTTTTCATTTTTGAACACGAATGTTTTAAAGACAACTATTTAATTACTGATGGCTAGAAATTAGTTACTGTTCAAAAGTGTTTTATTTAAAAGGATACACAAGCCTTGAACTGTTAAAAAGAGCAGCACATTTGCATCAGCCTTATCATTTTAAATCAAATCGGCACCCTTTAAAAGGCGCACGTGATTGGGACAATAAAACTATTTTACGTACACTGTAAAAACACAATTGTATTATTTGAGTATGATTCATCCTTTTCCTGTCAAATCCTGGGAAAATCACCCCTTTCTATTTTCTCGTGATTTTAAACTATGTACTTTCATAATATGTCCTGTTTCATTTTACAGTGTCGTTGGAAGATCTCCCGAAGATAAGGCCACACAGTGACTGGTATTCCATTCAAGAATATCACGATCGTGGCACGGAACAACTCTATCTTGTTTTGAGACAAGTTTCACAAGCCCGTGTGAAAACCTTGTTGGATGTCTGGATTCAAAAGTGGAATTTTTATAACGCATCCAATATATTTATTTGATTTTATTTCCATTTAACACTCATTTTAAATTCCCGTCAGATGGAAAGCATTTGTCTGATTTTTTTATTAGTAGGTTTAAAGACAGGAAGTCAACTTGGTATTTTTTATGACAAGAGGTCACTTTCTCTCAAATAGGGTAGTAATCGAGTGGTCGACATTTCTTTGCATGAATATCAAGTGAAGATACATAAACCGTGGCGATCTTCAATAAGCTGTATCCTCCAGAGAAAATTTTTCACGCTGTACTCATTTGCTGTTTGACCTTTAAACGAGCATAAACTTTATAAGGAACATCTTGCTACACAAGACGCATTTTGTGTTCTGGGAAAATCTTCTCCCTAGAGTTTTTTAAAAGAACATACAAAACCGTGCAGTACGTTTTCTTTATATATATTATTGTATTCTTCTGATCAGTTTTTTTCTCTCGTTTTCCGGTAACAAGGTCCCATTTATTGTTAGTACATAAAAAAAGAGGAGGGTGCGAGGATGGCCAGCATTAACCCAACTTTCCAATTCTTTATTCTCTGAATTTCATTTCTTTGTCGATGCAGTGAAGTGAGGCGTATTTTTTGTATTAGGTTTCCTATGTACATACGTGTACCACAGATGATACAAACGTTCCCCACAGATTTCACAGTGCATCAATGTGTTTGCAATCATTCATCGTTTCAGAACATTGCATCGGTAATTCTCAGGATAGATATGGTTTGAGGTGATGGCTGATTGCAAGGTTACGTGCAAATAATGTTACTTGTTTTCAGCAAGAATTAGAAGTACGTATGTATAAATACGTTCACAGAAGAGCACCACTGATGGTTTTGATCCCCCACCCAGCAGTTTCTGTTTCAGTTACGCTTAGACGTAAAACGTAGCTGCGAATTATAAAAATGCACAAAAATCTATTGTAGGTATGCATTATAAATAGAGCGACCAAATTACCCTTGTCATAATGCACAGGTCAGGCTTAGACAATGGTTGTATGAGGTAATTTTTGTCAGCATAAAGTCTAAAATCTCAGATACATTATCATATTTAACTACTTTCTTAACCGGCAGAGATCCAGAATTGTAAGCAGCAATGTAAGATTGCATCGTACAACATAGTAATGGGTACACAAATACATGTAGCTTATCGGTGAACTGTTGGAGGAAGAATAACAATTCACGATTTACATAAAGTTTTAGTGTACTTACATTAAGCAAATGTTAATATCTATTCCCTATGAAAAAGAATAAAGTTGCCAATTTTTATTCAAAATTATCTAGTATGGTACTTAGCCTGTCTGGAATTATCCTAAATGTACCTTTTTATGAGAATTTTTTATCAGAAAACTGTGATTTTTTCCCTGATAGTTGTAACTGCTGTTTTGCTATACACGATTGAATTGGATTTGACAAAAAAAGGTCAAAGACATTTTCACAGTTTTATTATGTTACCGAATTACATGATGATGGTCAGAGCAAATAGCCTAAAAGATAAAGTGAAACTATGTGTAGATCTTTAACTTGAACCCTTTTTGGATATGCTTAAAAACATTTACGTCTCAATATATTTATATATCCAGTTTTATTGGAAGTGATTTCCATTTTCCAAAAACTTGTGTTTGAATAATTGTGTAGAATTGAGTTAGTTACAATGCAGTAATGTAGCTTGTTTACTCTAACTTAGGTTTTGTATGCCCATTGAAAAGTCGGTCCACCTACAACATGAATACACATTATGTAGATTCTACAGGCACAATGGATCAATAGACACGTCACAAAAGGCGAGGATTGATGAGATCTTTTATTTATTTCGAAGACATCCTGACCTGTCAAACTCAATGGACTGTGAATAAGCAAGAACAGGATGTGAAGCCTCTATAGATTACTCAAAAAGTGTTCAGTCAGAACGAGAGAGAAAGTGTGTGCATGGAGAAAACCCTTTATCGCCCGCTGAAACTTTTGAGCATATCCTTTATAAAAATGGGGAAAGTCAAAGTAAAGGCGACGAAGATATAGCTGTCCGAGAGAAACAAGCCTAAAAAAAGAGCATGCTTTGTTGTACGCTGAGTTTTGTAGCAGTGCATGAGTTCTGGACTGTCCATTGTTATATTGTAACAAGCATGCATTGCATTCTCAATAACTTCACCCTACAGAAAGTGGACAGGTTTTTAGCATGCAGCTTCAGTTCTTTCCTTTGCAAGTTAAGGTCAATTTCATACAAGCTATCAGTTGTGCATTCATTGGCTCATTCATGAAAGACTCATCGAGAACAACGCAATGAGTGTACAACAAAAGAATATTTTTGTGTACGTACTTTTGTGCACGTTTCTTCCTTCCTTGTGAAAAACTTTTTTGGAAGAATAGAAGCCTCTGTGCATTTTTGACAAATATATGTAAGGTAGGACACAGGAAGTACAAGCAGATATTTGAGGATTATAAAAGAGGGAAAGCAGTAAAAATTTAACGGAATTTTCTTCTGTTGTTAGCTTAAAATAGAATAGATGTCAATATTAAGGTATGTTTTATGTGGTTTTATTGAAAATGAGGCTTTTATATTTGAGCCCTTTCACTCTATACAAAAAAGTAGAGAAAAAGATTTGATATTAAAGACATTGATTTTTAGAGATGTTCAAATAACCATGTACTTGTTTTTGCTACCACCATCACACGTCTACTTATCTTATCTCCAAACATACGGAAATCGAACAATCTATGAAAAAGGAAGGCATGCCATAACATATAAAACCATGTTCTAGCACAGGTTTTCCTTTGTCTCCCTAAATTTACAGAGACACGACACGAACTGCTGCTGTGTATGTATATGTATATTTAAGTTGCTTTTGTTTTTGTCGTACTGTCCATCTAAATCCCTAATTGTACAATATAGGAAAACACATCTAACTTCAAATAGCTTCATTTTGTAAAAAAAAATCGCTTCAAGGCTGATTAAATCTAAATCCACAATCTACTCAAATCCATCTGCTTTCTTTGTGTAAGTGCTCCATTGAGAATTCGTTTTTGGAGAGAAGTTTTTGTGAGAAGCAATAATGTTCTCAAATCACTGTAATGCTTCTTTCTCCAGACCCTATTGCCTAAGGTCATCATCACACTTTTTGTTATGGAAAGTTGTGATCGAAATCCGGAGATCTTGTATTGTTCTCAGAGTTAATTATGTTGTATTTAGTAGCTTCAATTATCGCTTAAGCTCAATGACCTATTAGGCTGACTTTTCCGATTTTCTCCAAGCTTTCTTCTGATGTACATAATATAACATATACCATTTGACATGTACATCCTACCGTGTAGTAGTAAAGAGAAAACCCCTTTTTTATCAACATTTAGCTTAATAGAGTATGATGATCTACTACTTCTGTTGACACTTTGGTCACCCCACTACCCGAGAAATCCCATGTGAGCTGTATAAATCTTAAAACTAGTCAACCAGTCAACGGCTAACCAGTAGAGCTCATGTAATTTATACATCAAGGCAATATAAAAAACAACTGTAGGACGTATCACAGGAGAAATGTACATTTCATGATGGCACTAATGATAAGATATGCCATTACAAGAAAGCCAAAGAATTTAACTGGACACAAGTCTAAATAAATGTTTGTATATTTCACATATCTCCGACCATATCTTGGTATTGGAATAGCCTTGCAAACGATGTGATGTGGTCAGTTTGTAAGACCACTACAAGGTTAGTGACGTTCATAAACGAAAAACATTTTATACCCTTTTGTTGTGTATATATACCTACACGGATTCCCTCACGTCATGCAATGAAATATAATAAGCTATATATGGATAGAAAGTTCAGAGCACTTTTTGACTCTGCTATTACTATTACTGCATAATCTCAAGTGAGTATCAGGAAGCGGGCAAGAAAGGGGGGAAACTCCATTTATGTCACAAAACGTCCCAAATAAAGGCTTAACCCAAGACTTATGCCTACTAACTGCTCTATAAGCTAGTAATCGTACAAAACTCTCTCTCGGCTTTTGCAATATAGGAGATCGTAAGAAAAAGACATTTCCAATCCTAAAATATCCGGATAAAGATCAAATATATGAAATGATGTATGTAGTAGTAACATTAGAATAGATGCTTTACATGCATAATACCTAGTAATATCTCCTGCTCATACATTTGAAAAGTTGAAGAAGGGAAGGGGTTGGTTGGCCAATTGATTTTATGAGAATGATAAAGCAAAAGCAAGATGAAGAGAAGAGATTGTGAAGAGAGTTTGAGATTGAGACAACTCACGTGCTTTTATTTCATACTATCTTTATATTTTATACTCATGGAAGTTTATACAGCATCTGGCTGAATGTTTTGATATAGTAGCATTTGGTACGATACGGAACTAAATTTAGAAATTTTTTTGACAAAAGCTTTCAAAAGTGTCATTTTGATATGTATGATTTCTTAAATCATCTCCATTATCTAGAAAAAGTCACAGAGTTTACATATAATTTTTACCAACTTTCCTCAATGATTACAAAGAATTTGGTCGTGTTTTACATTAAAAAATATACCACAGGAAAAAACTTAAATTCGTAATGCCAATTTTCAGGTGCAGAACGTTGTCTCTTGAAAACAGTAAGTTTTTGGTGAATAGCTATTCTGAGGTTACTCAATGCATCTCGTATATAGACTTTCTTTTCGACATGGAGCTAATGTAATGCAATGGTTCAGGAACAATGACCCTCAAACCGTTATCCAATATGCGAGTTTCTTAAAAGAGCATCCAATTTAAAGATTTCTCTAGTGGACACGACGATGTCCCGTAAAACACAAAACAAATTGAGTCGTAACTCCAAGCATTTTTTTATCTCAGCTTCAGTATAGCTGCCTATAGCATGCTACAAATAAAAAACTGCCACTCTCCGAATCAAACGGGAAGACAAATTTACAGGAGCTTTGATAGTAAGTTGTCTCTGTGGGGTACAAAGACAGCAATGTAATGTGTTGGTGTGAATGAATAAAAAATCGTTGGGATTTTACGACAAATTGTCTACCTTAAACCAGAACAACTCACACGAATCGGCCACATCAAAGTAAAAAGCGATAAGGTTTAACTTACATCGGTATGTTAAATTAACTCCTGCTTTCTATTTCTTTCCGAGTTACATCGTATCCCCATTCAGCAAGATGAACCATAATACATGCGTTTGTAAAAGTTGAGCTAATTTCAGGGAACACGATCTGGTGATCGTTTGTTCGCTGCTCATGGGTTTTAGCTTCACCGTCCCACATTTCATGACATGACTTATCTGTTTTGACCAAGAACACAAGCTTCAATCCTATGATTAAAACTACAGAATGTTGATCTTTCTCAGAAATGATGCGTCACAAAAATGGCAAGAAAAAGTATTATCTATGGTCTAGAATCATTCCAAAATGTGAATAGGACTTTTTTAGTAATTTTATTTCCAAATTTTCATCGTAACAATAAGCCTCTTTTCCGATAATAAAACATTCAAATGAAAATAATAATAATAATAGACGAGGAACAACATTGGAAACATTTGCATCAGCCATTGAGCATATGATAATTTCAATGAAAACCCCAAAAATTCTAGGAAATGTCCTAAAACTGAGAATACACTGAACGATGAAGAAGGCCGTTAACTACAAATGTTACTCGTGGCCATTCGTTTTTTAAAGGAAATGGACAGAGAGGAGTAAGGACGGTCAACCAAAAAAGGAACAGTTCGTTCACATATCAATTTAATAAGTGTGCATTACATTTCATTATAGCCCATCCATTCCTTGATACAAATATATACATGGTCTCATCCGCTAAACACATTTTTCTTTTCCTTATGGACCCACATTGTAAAAATCGTAGTGGAAACAGCAGCGACAGTCAAGAATGAGTGGCTGTTCATTCAAAAAGACAGGAATGGCCCTTTTCCTGCATCATTTTCCAGACGAATCTACACTACGCACGATGCATACGACACACAGACAATTAAATTGCAGAATGTGTCCTCTCCCCGTAAAAAAGGCGAAAACTTCATCGTGATCTGCTCTTTTCCTTTTTTACCATTTTTTACTCTCATTTCTGAATCCACGTAATGTTCTTCACTATAAAATGGGTGACCTTACAGATATATATACTATTGTGATATGTATTGGCTTTCTGTATCTTGTATGAGCATACAAAAGCATATGTTTGCATGAAATTCCGATTTCGATAGCTTCCTGAACAAATCTGAATACCATTTTTTATTACTAACTTAACAGCCTGTTGGAACTGTTATTGAAATGTTGATGATTGTTCAAACTATTATTCTCTTCTCTCACAGTCACTTTACAGGATTCTATTTTATGCTAAAACAATTATTGCAGCCATCGGAACTAAGGATAAAACATCCAAAGAAATATATAAAATCGGACATAATAAGTTCTTAAAGAAGAATATCTAATAATCTGGCTACAAACGGAGATGAACTGGATAGACCAGCCTTACAGGGAATATGGAAATTGATATTGGCTGAGTTGCTGCGAGATGACCTTTTGTTCACAAGTCCGAAAGGTATGTTATATCATATCGGATATTAGTGCTTTTAGGAAAACACAAATTTATTATTCAATCATTTGGAAACTCTATTTTGCCTTTAATCAAAATAAATGTAAAGCATAAATAAGATGTAGTAAATATAAACATTACCCTATGTATTACAACATGTAATTCACTAATCACACTTATGTCATGCATGAATGAATCGGCGAGCAACAAATTGCCAAACGGTAATTCACTCGGTGAATTAGAGGATCCAGTAAGCAGCAACAGGAAAAAACCTTAATGGCTCAGTTTATGTGATTGCATACTTCTGGCGGAAATAAGGCAAATTTTTTCGTGGGGCCAATAAATAAAAGCATTTTTATGTACACTCATATACATATAGTAGAAAAGAAGGACACAAACATTACATTATTTAGAAAATGCATAAAGTTCGAACAGCCCAGGCGAGTAATCGGATATGAGATGAAATGAATGAATTGATGAATCGTAAAGTTGTTGTACGCATTACGTATTTACAACATGTGCTCATGTGTATTATTATGTGTTTTGTTGCGTGAAATATGGGTTTTGCAGGGGCAAATCAAGAAAACAAGATCTCAACACGGTAACGCACAGTTTCCTCTTTACGTACCCCACAATAACTTCCCAAACAAAATTATTATTATGTATCGACAGAGTATCGGTGCAAAATTAAGAGTAAATATTGACGTCCAAAAGGGAATCGCGCTATGCCTCTTCCCCTGTCTATATGCGTTGAGCAAGCTATACCATAAATACTTTTCTTTTTCTACGTATTTCATTGCGTTTATTCATATATTGGTGTCTGGTTTACTATTTACAATATACAGGAAAAATTTCTCGCATTTTTGGCTTTGACTTACTTTCTTTTGTGTCCGTTCTTGTTGCCACCACCACTCGTACACTTCATCAGTTTCTTTGGTCTTTCGCCAGCACGTTGTCTTCTATCATTCCAATACATAGATACATACGTGTAGACTTGGGTGTAGTGCAGAATGTGAAAGATTTGTTTGGATTTGGTCGAAAGATGATACATAAAATTCCATTTTTTATATACATACTCTTCATTTTTCCAAATAAAACAAGTTGTTCCCGTTCATCTCCCACTTTCTCTGATTTGTAACCAACAAATGATATTTATTTATTTGGATAATACTAGTATAGTTTATTCGATAAACCTTCTCGCTCTCTCTTCAGTTGGCACTGTCATCGGACAGCCTGACAAAAAGAAAATGAGGAAGGAAAAGATATTTGGAAATGGTAGATGGATATTACTGTTTCCTTTATGTGTGGTCGTAACAGAGTTATGTATTTTGATCAGTAGTACTATAACCATTGTCTTTTTCATCTTCATAATAAAAGTGTATAGATTTGTCGTGTGCCACAAGCCAAGCGGCTGTGTTGAATATTTTTGGAGCATATGATAAAGAAAATGTCATGTACCGTTTTGCAACACGCAACTCATGGTTGTTTTATATTAAGTGGGAAACGTTCGGGGAAGAAAATTGAGATCACACACTTTTGTCCCCATACGCTTTATTGCTGGTCCCATCATATTGAAGTCCGTTGCCATACTTAGCTACTGTGTTTACGTTTACAGAGAAAAAACAAGACTTTTTTCTTCATGATCTACGTTCTAGAAATCAAGTGAACAAAACACCTTCTAGTACGTGTAGGGTTTTGCTGTGACATCTATGAAGCCGAAAAAGTCAGTCTGTAACAAAATGTGAGGGTATTTCATTACATTTATGTGTACATATATGGGCTATAGTTCCTTAAAACTAAATTTCTACCCAAATACATATCAATATCAATTTTATGGTTGGGAATGTTAGAAATCATATTCATTCAGAAACTTTTCTCCTAAAATGAACAACAACAAACTTTGACTGTTTATTTGCTAATCAAAATTTTAACTGATTTTATTTTTGCAATTTATTAGCTGTGCACAGTGCAGCTTTGTTGAATTAAAGGAAACCTTCCGCTTGCAATTGGCAAGTTTTTCAGCCCATGAAACCCTCATAACGTGAACGTGTTCCTTGGGTTATATACACAAAAGTAACCCCGAGTTTTGTAGTAAAACATAAAACTCTTATGCAATCTACAAGACCTTGTACAAAAGGTGCATAAATTGCAACCTGTATGTTAGGCATTGCAAAAAATATAGTACAAAGTATTTTGACTGGGTAATAAAAATCATGTCATTTGTATTTCATTTCTATCAAATTATTGCTCATAAAAATTACAAACGACCTCTAAAAAGATAGATGGTATCAGATGAAATCTTTACTTACTCCGTTTATGTTAGCAGCCCTCATAAAATCGCAGTTTTCCTTTCAAACACGAGTATCAATAAATAACTCGTGAACCATTTATAGACTAACTTGTAGAGAAGCGGTTTCACTTTGCAAAATAAATGTGATTTTTTTCCTTTTCCCTATTGCTTTCCACAAAACTAATGTATGTCACATTTTACGTGTCGATACAAATAATATTTCCCATTCATATTACTTTCAACTATAAAAAATTATCTTGACAAAAAAAACTTGTACTGTTTGCTTGTAGTCTGGCTTCTAGCGTCAACCCCTTCTCTCAAAGGATTTTGCATGGGGCATTACTATTGAAATGTATACAAGTGTGGAACAGTTCTTGCATGCGAGAACGTCAAAGGTCAGTTGAAGCATAATATATGTATACCTCTTCGAGTCTCTATATTAGAACTTGGTAGGTCATAAATTTATTCAAACCAGGATATTACTTTTATATATTATTTTGTTGTATTTTTATTGTTATTATTATGGAAGTTGCACATGTAGATTTAGGCACGTTCCAACAATAATAACAAGCTTATAAGAAATCATCTAGCTGCCACTTTGAGTACTTTGCATATATGTACTACACTAGCGCTATAACACTTTCAATTTCTTTTTTCTCTTCGGAAAAAGTAATGCTTTGAGAAATTATCAAGCCGTCTGGGCGACAAGGCAGGCTACTGGTTGTGGCTTTGAGTCTAGATTTTTTTTGCCACACTGGATTCGATGACGAGATGACAAAGACCACAACAGCATCCACCATATCACCCCTTCCAGTCTCAAATATACATAATCCACTTTAAATCTCGAAAACAAGCATGCATATCCTACATAAGGTCATTTCTTCAAACACACTTACTTTTCTTTCAACTTCATACTAAAAATTATTCCTCTGTTTCACAATAAAATAAGATTTGCCTTTGCTCTTAATCCTGATTTTCCACTCACCCAACCAAGCAAGGCAATTTAAAGAAAGGCTTCATGTGAGCTTTTTATCATGCAATTGTAGTTGCATATATGTACTACTTGGAATACATTGGGTACAATATCTTGCAATTGATCTTCTCACATTCATATACAATAAACATTCATCTTTCTCCCTCTTCCTTACAAATAAACGCGTAAAACATGTTCTTTGCCAGACCACAGCAGCCACTTTTATCCGTGTGTTTTACACAATGCTACAATCTATGGAGAAAGAGTAATATGCAGAAAACAAAAAAATGAGCAAGAATAGAAGAGTGTGTGTATGTGTGCACAGTGCATGCATGGTATATATAATTTTTGTGAATCGAGGAAACGAGATCAGCATCAAATTTTCCAGCTGTTTGCCTTACACAAGAAATGTTACTTATAGCATCTATGTACATTATGCAGTGTTCGCATTGCTGGAGAAATGAAGAATTGTACTTACCAAGATCGTAATGCTGGCGCACAAAAATATACTTGTCTTCTTTTATAGTTTTTGTTACTCTCTCCTCCAACTCCTAGTTTTTTGTATTACGTGTGATGATACATGGTGGCAAGTTTGGCCAGGCTTCTCCAGCCTTGAGTTAGATTTTGTCTGTAAAAGTATGTAACGTATTTATATATGGCATCCAGAAATTTTCTTACCATCATCGCCACCACCATCACCACACACCACTGCAGTGCTTGTGGAATTTAGATTGCACAAAAGGCATAGAATCTTGATTTCTCCCCTCTTTACCTCATTTTTCGTTTAAAAGACTGAATTCTATGAAAAAATAACCGTCATTGAATGTGAAGAAAAATAGGAATTCTTTTTGGCAACGTGAATTTTCTTTTTCTCTTTAAACTGTAAGTGGCTAAGACATACCCTGCACTTTTTATTTAGAGAAAATGCTCATACAATGTAGTAAAAGTTGATGCGCATTATTGCATTGATAACAGCGTATTGCTTATGAATAAATAGTAAACATCCTCTACTTTTCTAGTCAAGTATTTCTCTAAAACAAAAAAAAACACACGTATATCTTTTGTGCCGAATGACGTGAATGGAATTCTAATGATTTTCAAGCTTTTATTGATTGTTTCGCAGTACAACACCAACAGGATACTTTGTCTTGTTTCCTCTTTTTGTACTACATTTCAGAGCTGTTTGCTGTCGTTCCCTGTTACTGTTTGTTTGGGTTATGACAAATTTTCGTGATCGTCATAAATAAAGTCTTGGGATTATTCAGGATAATTCACTCCGCGTCTCGTTGGGGGGTAGATAATACATATTTCTTTTTGTATTCCATGTTTGATTGTAAATATTTACTAAGATGCTTATTTGTCCCGTGCTTGTTTAGTGTATATCACGATTTTTATTACGCTTCCTTGCCTTTTGGTTGTGGTTTCCTTATTTTGCACTATAGCATATCCGTTTTGCCCGTATTACTGTTGGGATATTGTTTTTGCATTATTTTCATTTAAAATTTCGATACTAGCTATTAACACTGCATAAAAAATGTTCGCAATGCAATGGAAACTTTGACTGGAGCCTCCGGATGAAAACAAAAGAATGTGGTATTTATTTATTGTCCAATGTCATTTTTTTACTTGAAAAAGTTTTTATACACTCATGCATACATGTACTTTGTACATTGGACATGCAACTTGAAAATGCAATAATTATGTGAGAACGTGAGACAAATCTGAGATAAATAGAAGGAGAACAGGACAATATGTTCTTGATTCGAATTGATACACAGACAAACTAACTTGTAACAAAACGTCCATTGTCAATCGTTTGATTCACCAAAATGATAAGGCACGAAAACATGGATAGGGGAGCACTAACGTGAGATGAGGAAGAAGAAAATCAAGGAACTTACGTGTTGACCAGATTTTGGGGGTTAATAAAAAGAGGACAAAATGCATTCCCATCCTGTACATATATGTTCACAGTTTCTAGATACAACGTGAAAAAGAGAGAGATTCAGTCTTTTGTCCATGGCCCATCAGCTCCATCACGATCATCGTCACCAACATCATCATCACAAGGCTGCCAAAAAATCTTTCAGCACGGACAAAGTGTAAACGCAGTAAAAGCATCTGGCAAAATGTAAGCTGAAAGGAAGGAAGTAGTATACAGTGCGTTTGTGTTTCTTTCAATAGCGCTCATAATCAAGTACATATTTGGAATTGATAGAATGGGACGTGTGGATGAGGCTTTTCGACATAGGTTTAGGTTTGTAGAAAACCAGTTTATACAAAATATTATTCTTCTGGTTCGTACCTGATGATTTGTACGTGCTTAATGATGTAAGTTGCCAATTTACCTAAAAACCTTATACAGAAAAGTAAACAGTAAATGTTGTATGGATATGCTAGATCAGATCAACTCAATGTTTTCAGTTGTCAATCTTTGTGTTGTTGGACGTATACAGACTTGTATGAATACATAATGTAAAATAACAGTTGTCCCTTTAGCTTTATAAGAAACTTTTAGATTAAACGTTGGGGAGTTTTACAGTTATTCAGTTCATTGGTATAAAAAATTTAAAGATGACACTTATTTTATTGCCTTATGGAAACAAAGAACAACCACTTGATACACTCTTGCACCTCTGATAAAAGTGTTTATCTATCATGCAAAGAAAAGATGATTTCGTGTCAAATTACTGTATTTTTTTATCAAAAATTAATTTAGTGCATCCTGTTTTTACATGCATACTTATTGAAACATTTTACTGAATTTTGGAAGCTTCTTTATCTAAAGATGTATGAATACCACATGGAGTTCAACAGAAGAAATGAGGTGATGATATTATTAATCTGTGCAGTTTGATGAGAATTGACACATGACATGACATAAATATAGATAAAAATTTGCACGGTAGCAATTTTCTTTTAATGATTAAATAAAAAAATCAAACAAATCTCTTCATTGCGCTACTTGCATATGTGAATAGCCCTTTGTGCGATGACCATTGCACGAGTAAACAAACAACCTGAGGGAAAAGAATGCATTCCAAAACCAAAGGGTTGTCCATTTTTAAGGAATAATGTTAGTATTTATTTCTTGAATAACTTTTTACATATTCTTTAGCAAGCTAAGTAGAATAATATACATATCACGAAAACTTGCCATTTTTATGGTGTTGGTGGCACGTACATATAAGCTATAACATTTACATATACCTATAAATCCTACATTAACTCATGACTATGTATGTGTGTATTTGTTGTATACTAGGAATGAGAATGTAAAATAGTAACAGTGTTGCTTATGGAAGGTCTACTCTAATCTAAAACACAAAACTTATTTCCAGCAGCAAGAATTTAAAGATATGGTCCATAAAGAAAATTGCTATATCTATCAATTAAAATTATTTAACTCCTTAAAAGTCCCAATTTAATCGTTTCTTATTTTGTATCCGGATTCTTGTAAAAAACAAAATTTCGAATTTACAATACATTTTAAATATATGACTATTCTACCAAATCAAATCATGTTTTAAAACAAATCTGTTGCTCTAAATGATTTCATAGTTTACGAATATCATGCTTTGTGGTGTTTTTTCCATACACAAGTACGCGCATATAGCATGGAACCATAATATTATTATTTCTGTTACTTAATAGCGTTTTTATGGGTTATAAGTGTTAATAAAATACTCAATGCCCACTAATGACAATTCACCAGCAGGTACTTAATGTTTTGAAGGAAGTATAAAAAGATTATTTGTTAACAATGTTATTATTATTATTACTCGTTGACGCTTAAAACGTGATATATTACACTGGTTTAAAATAAAATATTACAGTCAGGCAAAACCAATCGTATCATGGATTAACAGTAGTGGTTGTTTCATATATATAACTAGTACCCTTTGGTTTAGTTACCTGTGCTTGGCATGTATCGTGAACATTTGCTGACGAGTTAAAACTTTAAGACTAGCTCTTATTATTTTTATACGCACTATATCATAACATAACTTATTTTATTGCGATCGTATTATGAATACATTGAGATTTAATCGAATTTAACTATAGATTTCTTGGTAATGTCCAACCTTAATTAATCCAACTTCAGAATACAAACAAACAGAAGGTTTATGCAAATTACGTCAAAGTAACCTAATCTAATTTATATCATTAAACAAGTGTGGATTGTTAGCAACAGTTTTCAGATCTGACTAAATATGAAATTGGCATATTTTTACAAGACCTCTAGAATTAATGTCATGCAAAAACCAAGTTCAAACTTTATAAGGAGCTTAAATTCTAAACAACAAATTACTTGCAAGTGAAGAGAAAAAACCTTTCATAACGTATTTTTACAGAATTCGACCGTTCAAACTGAATTACATTAATTTGCATAAACGCTATCAGAACACTTGTGCTTCAGTTATTTTTATGACCCAATTCGCAAACAAAAATATTCTTAAGAATAGTTAGTGTTAGATTATAAATACTACCTTGCACACGCTAATGTTGTCCTTATCGCATTATAACAATAAAATCTCGCGTTAACATCATCCTTAGCTACCGAGGTCTGTAACATAATTTATCCAAAAATATATGCGAAGACTGAATGAATATGAATCGCATGCCAAAAGTACCTATGGGCTTTAGTTTTTGGTATGAGTTTGATTTTTATTGCATTTTCGTCGAGACAATACCCAGACAGGCTTACTTAAAGCTATTTTACTAAACGATCTGACTTTAGGGTGAAGTGAGATAGGTTAAATTACTTTGCCTTTGATTTAAGTAACTAAAAGAAATAGGTACATAAATAACCTTCACACTTTTGTATGCGTATCCTTCATCCGATGCTAAAGTAGTAGTTGTGATCCATTATAATATTCATCTTTACCACTGGCCTTTTTGCTTCGTAATTTTGATAAGGAATGAAAAGTAGGTTTTTAAACATAAACAAACGCGTGAAATGAAAATACTTTTTGTTTTGGATAAACTGACTCATTCATATGTACTTTGGTATTTCTTCTTCAGTTTTACTTTTAAAAAGTGGCGTAGAGTACGTAGTACGTCATATCTGTAAATGAACTTTGCAACGACAAAAAATGAATGTCTGCCTTGTTCTAGATAAAAGCAAATTAAAAACATATATGCTAAATGAGCTTTGCCTTTTTTATTTCTTGTTGACCTAAAGTTTGTCAAAATTGCACGGATAATTATTTTGACTAATATTTTAAAATTACTCTATAACTTACGCACATTCTTGTCGCCTACTTTTTGGTCTCTTTTTGTATTGCATGCAAAATATGTGTGTGTTTTTTCCTAAAACGTCCTGCATGATACAAATGTAATTTACACCATTTACGATACTTACGTTTATCATATTTTAAAGTATCCGACCAAAAATAGAAAGAATGAAAAGTCGTTGGCTTTTGAACTTTCCTCTCGAGCAAACATGAGTTATAACTGAAAGCTTTTCTCGTTGTTTGTGAATTCATGCAGTTTAAATGAGGTAACACTTAAGAAAAAAGAACTAAGCAATAAAAAAAATTGTGTGGAGAGAATCAAGCCCACTTAATTATCTACACGCTCTTGCGTAGGTAAGTACACAGGCATATACGCATTTTTGTAACGTGCCCATGAATCTGGACCAAAAACCCGGGGAATGCTGCGTTGGCACAAGTCAGACGCATCAAGTGTACTTATTCAGCAATTTACTTATCGGTCACATAACAAAAAGGTGAATGAAACCATCTCAATTTCTGCTTACTTCTGTTTATTTACTTCATCTCCCCCTTTTTTACCATGCGGTGCTTGCTGTTGCTTTGGGTTTAAGCTACACGTTTTTAAGTACAATCCGTCACGAAAAAAATGAAAGCATGTTTAACATTTATAAATACTTTATATTAGATATCGTATATTATGCATACATTATATATGTTATCTTAATGCTTTAATTTAAGAGAGCTGGTTCTTAACTAACCCTGCGTTTTATTCTTAAAAGTATTAAAATTATTTATGTATTGTTAAATTCTGATAATATAGCAAGGTGAAATTTTTACTGCAGTCTAACAATAATAATTTGTTTGAGCGTCTTACGATTAAAACGAGTAAATTTGATGTTTATGTATGTTTGCTAAGACTTAAATGGATAAAACGATAATTATTAAAAAGATCTTACGTTCCAAAAATGACCATTCGAGTTAAAACCTACGATTGAGTGATCATCCCCTTAGATATTCTTGATGGCAGCGGAGAAGGTGTGAAATGAGTTGATAAAATGTCGTAACCTCACCCCGCTTCTCGGATGTCAGTAGTACGAAGAGTCGGGTGAGCTAGTGGTACTGGTTTCAGCAGAGTACATTCCGGAGTCCATATTTCCTCCAAGTCGTCCATTAGCCCCATTGTTGCCCCCGCTTGGATTGTTGGTGCTGCTGGCAGGAACGGTGATACTGGGAAGAGGATGCTGTTGCTGCTGATTGGCGGACAACTGACCATTGTTGTGGTGCAGGTGAGCTGAGTTCAGCCCAGCGTTAGAATTGTTGGCAGGTCCGTTATGAGGATGAATAGGTCCATTGTGATTGTTGCCTGCGGCTGCTGCCGCAGCAGCAATGTCCAAATGCTGAAACCGACGGTGGAGCTCAGTAGCTTTGGATTTCCACATGTCTCGTTCTTGAGTCAGTTTAATGATATCTTTTTGGAGTTTTTTGTTTTGATCTTCCAAAAGACTTTTTTGATGCATTCGCTTAGTTCTACAGTTCTGAGCGTAGCCACGGTTCTTGAGTGTTCTTCGCTTTTGCTTGATTTTAACAATTACCTCACGTGGAAATCCATGAAGAACCTTGTTAAGCTCTCGTACTGGTTTACTTATCAGAACTTCGTCTGGAATTTCAATAGGATTGTTTCCCCTTGTTGGAGGCCCATTGCTGCCAGTGCTAAAAGTACTGGAATCTCTGGTAGATTCCAAACTTTGGCTTCGAGTGTGTGAACGAGTATGTGCATGGTGGTGGTGCATATGAGCATGGTGTGGTGGACCATGACCGTGAGCATGAGGAATGTTGTACGGTTGGGGTGAACCGACACCACCGTGGATAAGTTGGTGTTCAGGCTTTTGCATCCATGACATATTTTCAATACCAGCAGGGCAGTTTTGGCTAAGATTAATTGGTGAGATTGGGATTGGCTCTTGATTCATGTTATAACTTTCAGAGCCAACACCACCGTGACCCCACATTCCTATGTCTTCCACCATATTTCCCCTTCCGCCATCATGATCACATTGGGGGGTATGACCTCCAACTGGAGGGGCTCTTTGAAAATGGGGCGAGCCTGTATGGTACTGTGTAGGTGACCCCTCAGGTGGAGTAGCTGGTGGCGTGCTTGGAAGCTGTTTGACTTGTATGAGATGCTGACGATTTGCAATGGTAAGATTTGAATAGATTGCCATACCTGGATGATGACCCCCATTGCTTTCACTACGTGGCCCTTGATCCTCTATTACATGTGGATTTCCATTGATTAGCTGTTGATGAGCATGGTGACTATGCCCAGCATTTCCCGCACCACCACCACCTCCAACGTTTATTGCACCATTGCCACCACCATTTGTTGCCCCAGCAGACTGTTGTTGCCCTGGGTGGTGAGGATGGCCCAGAGGGAGTCCTCCATTGACTTGTAGACTCATACGCAGCTTGTGCTCTGCACTTTCTGATAAAGGGTTGATGTCAAAGTCCATTATGTAATCATCTGCGTCGGTTGCGCCTCCAGTTGCTGGTCTCTCCTGGTCGTTTGTTGTTTCTATTCCGTGGATTATTGCTCGTCTCATTAAACCCATTCTAATGAACCTACTCTAGAACAACTTCAAGCTTTTTTAAAACTTCAAGTTTCTAATATATACCAGCCCTTAGGCCATTTGTACTGTTTCTGAATGATCACATCAAACTACTACGTATATTGTCACTACACACGCACGATCACGGTATTTTCCTTTTTTAAATTTTATATATATTGTCTGTGCGTGCTCAACGAGTTATTTTTATCAGAATGTTAACCACACAAAACACAACTACAGCCTCTTGAAAAGATTTATCTGAATTTGTTCATTCACAAGTACTTTAATTTACTTTTCATTGGATTTAGTGTCTTGCTGATAAAATTCCTTTCCATATTTTTCCCGAATCTATAATTAATCAAAATATTTTTTCAGAAAGCCTGCTAAAAAATTATTTCCGTATCCCAGCATTTCTGTTCAACTTTACTAAAGTAAAACGTTATAATTTTTTTAGATAAACTCACCGATTTCTCTGATGAAAAAGATATCTCGGGATGCTACCCTGTTGGGGCAATATGATCCTGATTTTTTTTTTCAGCTACAATCACTTAATTTTAGAATTGACTTTTAAAGAAGTTAAGGTTTGTTTAACCCTGTCGCTATTATGATGTTAAAACTTTCAAATATTTCTTTGTAAACAATGGTTCAAGAAACATTATCTTGATGATGACTCTGCAGAGTCGAAGAGCCAAACACCGTGTGTGCGACAAATTTTGCCGAACTGTCAGATATAAAGGTTTTTCTCTCTTGTGTCTTCAGTATGGGGTTTTATTGTACATGCATACAGAAAAATGCTTCTGATAAGTATATAATATGCCCAAATCCTGGCTTGTGAGATCATGAACATAATATCATATAAGCTACACATATATCACTGTATCAAAACGTGTAAAACATGGGACGGCAAAAGAATCCGTAGAATGGAGGGCGTAGTGTAAAGGAAATGCAGTGCATATGTACATTATATGCACATTGATATACATGGTCACAACAAATGCTCTCTCTCTGAAGCAATTGAAGGCAATATACATAAGAATCACTGGATATAGTGTGACTCAACCAAAGAGTAAAGCACATTGCATACAGATAGAAAGTAGCAACAAATGTGCAGTAGATCATTCCATATAGAAAGCATGCACAACATACATTGTTATACAACTGAACTGCTTCAGATTTGGCTGTTTTACACTCCACTCCTGTAATACAGTGGCAAAAGAGCTGAAGGATCTGCTAGGACTGTTCTTTAATACTGTAGACAGCACTTAAGCTTTAGTGATACGATGATGATGAGAGGCATATATACATACATATATACATCCATGCTTTACATATGTGACAACTGTGCGCAGCAAACTAGATCTTGATTTGATATACCCAACTGTGAATCCGTAAAACGGAAACAGAACAGGCATTTCTATATAAAGTAAAGAAGAGCTGTGAATTCTCTAGTTCATTTTGGGCTGAAAAGCATTATGATTCTCGTTTTCTTTATATTCTTCTAGAGTGCGATACGTTCTTGTATAAAAGACATGCATAAGAGATGAAGAGATGTATAAAATGTACAAACGAACAAGTCCTGAGGCTGGGACTAGGGAAGAAAGTCCAGTAGTAGGGCGGATGCAAGTTGGTGAAACCCGCCCAGAACTCTCCCGGATTGTTGCCCAGACGCTGGCCAAGACCAACAAGAGGAGATGTGAAGAAATGAAGGAAAGATCACGTACACAGTTTTGCCTGAACGATGTAAATGTACTCGTTCCTGCTTATATATAAATGTGTAGAAGCAGGAAAGTATGATATAAAAACATCCTTTTTCTCACCAACCGTGTTATAATAAAACCAGAACAAAGTTGGTTGTAGTTACATATTGGCTTGTGTGTGTATATAAATTCAATGCGTACATTCTCGACACGCTGAGATTTTGGGGTGTATTTGAGATAATCTTTTTGCTTTAACTCTTCCCTTCTCACATGAGTAGCTGTTAAACGGGTGGATCAACAAGAGTAGTGATCCAAGGATGAAGAAAATGACCGTCATTACCATTATTATCGACGTCGTTATCATTACAATCATCTTTTACCCAGCAAGCGTATTGGAGGGTTTTCTTAAGATGAGATTAGATCTGCTCTGCAGCTCTGAAAATTTTGCTGGTGAAACATGGAGAAAATGCGGTATTTACGGTTTGGTCAGGAAATCAAGAGAAAGGACTCTTAGTAACTTCTTAAAACATAGACAGAAGGTATTTGGCTGGCTGGACTAAAATCGTATGCTTTGCTCCCTAATTAATGTTTCTAAACGTTCAAAATATGTATAAAAATTATAGCATGAGAAAAAACAACATTCCAAAATATGGTTCTTAATGATTCCCAATGGAACTTAACAACGTTTAAAATCATACCGCCGCATCCACCCGAATATTTTACACGCAGTCAATCGATTAGTGGATTTTTTATCCTATTTTCTCTCTTATATATACATTCTTACATGCGTCAAGGTTTTTTTGGATTGCATACACACATATTCTAACTAAGGTATAAAACTTTCCATATTATAGAGAAATAGTAGGTACAGAACAGAGTCTCTTCTCAAACGTCCTTTTTCCTTTAGTGATAGCAATAGTAGTAACAAACTCTCACTCATTTTGTGCAAAATCAGCAGATTTCCACCACCACTACTTTTACTTCAGAGCCTCTCAAATATTTCCAGTTACTGAAGTTTCACCAACATAAAAAATCTTTTCCTGTGGAAAATAGAAATGCCTTGTTTCATGCATACAGAAACTCCTATATAGTTTTTGCGTGCATTTTGTGCATTCGCACTTTTCTGGCTTGAGTCATGACATGACTCTCTTCTTATGATTATTTCCTTTCGTTTATAATGCTCTTCGTTTTCTCCAAACGTTATTTATCATAAAGAGAATCGAGCAAATAATATGATGCAAAGGAATTTTTAAGGCTTCCTAGTTAAGACTTATAGCCCCTCATGTCACTTGATATTATATCGCAAGTCTCTCCTGATCATCACATATAGAATATACCACTCCCCTCC
>JAHZNG010003133.1:0-10506 GCA_027744375.1 Orchesellides sinensis
CGACATTTTTTCGACCGCCGACATAATAGCCTCCGACATTTTTTTCGTGGACATTTTAACCGTAGACATTCAAGGCACCGACATCGAATCCGGATCCCGTTACCCTCATATCGCACACTGTCCATCTGTACTCCTCGCAGCAGATCTTCTTCGTATAAAAAGTCGTGCACGATATTAGTCATATTTCACGGTGGTTTTTGTGAGTTTCTCAACTTTTGAGTTCAACTGTGCAACAATAATTTTACTCTCGTTTTGTGGTTGACATTCTAAATCACACGTGAATTTACAAGTAAAATGCATGCCTTTCCAGTTAAGCTTATGGATTTACCTTTAAAAATGGATGTTATTTCATGCTATAAACTAAAGCCCTTCTTCTAGCCATAAAGACAACCGACTCTTCATTATCCATGACATGATTCAAATACCATAAGTAACACGCGGAACGGCCTTTGTTTTTGAAGTTCAACTGATATTTAGGTGTACACATATTGAAAGTGAGATGAGATATATAGACTTAATTACCGTGCATAATTACACACCTTGCTGAATCCTGAATGAAGATGAGGATGGTCCCTGAATTATGATGATGAGCATGAACACCAAATGTCAAGCCCAGATCATCAAGTCGTCACTAAAAAAAACTTTAAGTATGGGACAAGTTTTTTGTGACGTAACGCTTTTTTAAGTTAACAAAACTTACTGTCTGATGTACTTTTGGCGAAATAATAATCTTTAGCTATCTAACTACCCAGTTTACCTCTCCATTTCGAGGCAATTATCAGGACTTAGTTTAGGTAGGCTGCTATTTTGTCACATTAGATAGCAATTCTCAGGTTTGGGTTTGGTCACCATTTTGTAACGGATAAACGGCCATTTTGTAACGCTGTGCAGCCGTTTTATGTATATCGTTTGGCAGTCAGGTTGTTACGTTCTAATTCATTCAAAACCTTTACTTTATCATTCGTTTTTGCTCAGCCGTACAAAATTTAGTCAACGCAGTCGAGTTGAGTGCATCTATTTGTACTATTTCTTTGAACTATGAATATTAACAATTTTAATTACAGACAATTAATCAACAACCCGCAATGCTACTCAGCCGTTAAAAACTAAACCTGCTACGTTTACTTATGTATTTTCTTCAACTTTTTTTCATCTTCGAATGTGTAAAATAAAGGGTATGTCTCTGCCAAAGGTTGCTTAAATCTCAGACTCATATTTTTTCGAGTTATTTGGTTTTCATGGAAAATGGGGAAACATGAAACAATGAAACTTTCAATATTTTAATAAGTAAGGAAGTAGTTAAGTTAAAAATCTGATTTTTTAAAATGTAGGTATGTGCTTTTTATGCATTTTTAGGGATATCATCACAATTCGATGAGTTTAGAAAATTGCAAATATGAAAATTCCCAATCCGCAAATTCTTACCCTAAAGTAAATATCAATACTTAACAAGGTGTATTCAAAGATCATACTTGAATGCAGTCAGCGCTGACCTAAATACAGACCTAGTTTTAAAAATCAGCGAAAATATAGTTAGCAATTTTTATGCTTGACTCCCAAATCAATTTATATGTTGTACTTTACGATAGTCTTCATGTCTAGTTTGCAAAAAATTAGTTGCTTTTGCATGTCTGATATTGGAAACCTATATAACAGTATCTAGTTATTTGAATTGAATCTAATATACATCCATTAAAATTTATAAATCGCCCGTTACGTTACATAAGGGGGTGGATGGTTTTGGAAATTTGTGACACAAGTGGTACAAGGGGGGTGGGGGGTGTCAAAAAACCCTGTTTTTGGCGTTACGTTCTATATGTACGCTCCCTATTATTTGCAATGTGCTTGTAAAGGTTATTTTTGGTAGCATAAAAAATTTGTTTATAATGCTTTAATGAGTTTTTTACTCGATTATGTGTAGATAATGAAGGTGACGATACCTGAAACGTTCATGTAACAACTATTACTGTCGCCCTTCTTCCCTTCATCATCATCTATCTCTGCACGTAATGCGCTTGAAGAAGGGAAATGATAATTAAATCAAAGGGTTTTTATGTATGTTTTACAGAGATTTTTATTTCGTACTTAGGTACGTGCATATAATTAATATTTGTGTGACCGTGGAGGTCAACATCGTAAAGTTTTAGGGAGTGCACAACGGAAAAATAATAAAATTTATGTGTAATGAAGTTTTTTGCTGTAAAAATTACTGAATTACATGCTATACGATCCTTGTTACTAGCATTGAATATTTTTTGTTTGAAAAACCGATAATGAAAATGAATATTTTAATGGGCAGTGTCCAATTCCTAATTTTGCATAGAGTGAGTAAACAATTATGTAGAACTATCTAAATTATCTTTTATTGTGACGTGTTTACCATTCCCAATATAATCATGAGAAGTCTTTGCAGACAAAATATGAAATTACATTTGTACGATTTTCAAAGGAAATTTTTAATGTATTTAGGTCGAGTCGACACATGAGATCATATAAATACATAAACTTTTAGGTATGAAACGAATAAATTTTAAAAAGTGCAAGTGAACTCCTTTGCTAATGTAGAAGTGGTTATGCTGGTGTATTGGTGATCCACATGACTTAACAATGGACATACATGACAATGCCGCTGTAACGTTAACTCCTCAAACTGTCCTCCTCCTGTATAATATTGTGCGTGCGTATTGTTACGTTACTTCTGCATTCTTCTCTTGTGAGAAAAAGGATTATGGATATATGTGCATAGATAATATAGCTTTTGCTTTTTAACTAGCCGTGCCCAAGACACGACAATACTACGTATGCCTGTGTTCATTTCATACTGACCAGGTTACACATTTGTAACAGTAAGCTCTGTGGTAAGCTTAAGGTAACAAGGGTGCATAGGTATGAATGTGAATAACAACAACACTGAATAGCTGAGCCTACGCAAAAATTGTTCCTAGTCCTTATGAGAATTTTTGCTTGACGCATATTCCATTTCAGAACAGACCCTGCCACACATGAAAATGAAAGACGCTAAGCAGCGTTGAGCTGCTTGTTATCCACGTTTGTTAAGAACGTATGTATGTACATATACAGAAAAGTATTTGCATGGACAAAAACAGTGGATATAGTGTATGTGCACATGGTTGATTATATTTTATTGTCGATGTGAACTTGGTCTTCACAACTGATCCGTTTTCCACTCAGTCTGTCAATGGACTTCGTGCTTGAAGTAACAACCGGTGGGAGATCAATAAAAGAGAATTCTGGAGGGTCAAACAGTGTTATCTCTTAAAGAAAGAAAGCTAAAAAGTTTGCATGTTTTTGGTGCAAATCGACCAGTCCGTTGATACCATCGTTCGAACACGGTTCGAAACCTTTGAAAGTGACAGCGATATAAGAGGGTGTCGGTGACGCTGTATAGTATACACGTGGCCATTTTCATTTGGACTTGTACGAGTGTGATTTTAATTTTTGTTACAACACGCATATATATTTGATGGGGAACTTGACATAGAAATCGAGAAAAGTTATTGACAAGTGACAGTTTGTATCTCGATAAAATTCCAATGATTCATTAGTTTTGCGAAACGTCTGATCAAAGTGTTTATAGTGACTTTGCATGAAAGTGTGAGAAGTTGGAGTTGATTTTCCATTTGGTGACGATTGACTGATTGATTGCCAACGAAAGATTTTTGCAGATCATTATTATAGCAAAAACTAATATAAAAGTCTTATCCTGTGTGAGGCTCATTATATACACTTGCATTTTGCAAACAAACGACAGACTTTTTTTTATTGCTGGTTAATCAGCCTCAGACTCTGTCAGACAAAAGTGAGGTTTGTGGGCTGTGGCTCTTTTAGAAGTGTGGTTTGTTTATTGTTGATTTCATTGCAGAAGCAAACTTATATGCATTACACATATCATCCATTCATTAGTCATTGTTGATTATATGTAGCATTCTTAAAATCATTGCAACTTGCAAGTGATCTAATACGATTATCTGAATTGCGTCAATAAGTTATAAAGAGCGGCCAAAAGAACAGAAATGTGATTCTTCCAAAAATGGAAAAGTGAGCTATGATTTACAAGTTCAGTAATTGGCAATAAGGTGAAAAAATATGGTACATTGAAAACAATCATTTAATAGAGCATTGCCAACATTGCAAATTTTTAAAGGCCAACAACAAAGAAAGGAGACTGGATTTTTTCTGGTATGTGTGTGGGATAAGCTAATGCATATATGTGTAGCAAAAAAGAGAAGCCATTTGGAATAGCAAGTAAAATATTTTCAAAACATCAATTATCAAGTAGCTTTGCGGACAACTGATGCAATTTTTGGATTGACACTTGATAATCTTAAGAAGAAAAAAATTACGAAATTGGTTCAGGTGATTACTATTTTACAATGTATTTTATACTCGATCATTTTCCATTGTTACATTAAAAATGCACTGCAAACTTAGCTCCCTCAGTATACCTCATTTTTTGCCTTACATTCTTTGTTCAAGATTGATTTGACACGGTGCGGTGTAAATTCAGCCCTGATATCTGAAAGAACAAGTGCAGCTGCTACAACAAAAGAAGGTTGAACCGACAGAGTACAAAATATAAAAAACAAGTAAAAATGGACTGGTCACTGTACAAGATTTGGATAGTCATTCTTGGGGTAAGTTAATTTTATGATTTTGTTTAAATCCAGGAGCTTTGTCATTCATTTTCCATACATTAAATCATACAAAACCATTCATCAGGAGAGAACATAGTTTAGAAACAATGACCACGTAAATAATTTATGTAATAGAAAATCCTCAAGCTTGTTTGTATATTATTTCTACTTTCTTCTCACGCGGTCTTCTACAGTTCCGGTTTGGTGATTTAACATTTATTGTGCATGTAAGCTTATCAAGATGGGTTTTGTTAAGGAAGGCTAAGATATTGTCTTGTATTAAATCTTTTTCAAGCGTGAACGTCATATTTTGAGGCAAAAAATGTGTCTAAAATGAATTCCAGCTAAGTCTCTGACGGGCTAGAGGGTTCACAACCCTTTTAGTTTCTGGATAACTTGCTCGTAAGAGTAAGTTTACAGAGTTGGTTAAATAATAGAATGTAATCTTAGTTTGCATCGTTCCATTGCTTGTAATTTGATTTATCATTAGCGGTGCTAAATGCATGATTTCAAAACACGTGCTCATAACTCATCAAACATGTACATTGTACATAAATATTGCCAGACCACATTAAACAAAAGAAAATTGCAAATCCTTATCTTTATCTTGCGAGCAAATATAATTCTCATCTTTGATACATGTCTTGGCACCTTATACCGGTGCACTCATTTGCTGTAGTCATAAGGGATCTCATATTGTTGTTCAACCGCCATCATCATACAACTGCCCTACTAAATATTCCACAATCTACAATTACATATCATAATTTAATTTTTTAGACTGTGTGAGGGTTTGCTCAAGCTTTTATAACATTTTTGAACACATGTTCAGTCAATTAAGGAAGCGCCTTACAAATTAGGTACAAATAATGTAACGTGCTTCTAGAGCGCTACAGGTACTATTATTATTCTAGTTCAGCTCTGTGTGATTTTTTGCTAATTGTAGTAGGTAGTAGCTTAATTTAAAGTATTGTGATTGTTGTTGCCAGAAATGACGCTGCTGCTTCCAAGTTTGCAATCATAAAGGATGTTTCTTAAGACAAGCAAAATTAAGACAAACTAGTCTTTTTTATAAATTATGTTTAAATATCATTTTTTGTTTACAATTTGTTACTACATTTTGTTGGCAAACGTTACCTATTTTCCGTTTACATAATATGATGCAGGTGGGGTGAACGTATGTATGTATAGCCAGGCAGGGCTAAAGACATTTACCGTTAAATTTCTATATACTTTACTCCAGGAGTCTTCATCCACATCTAAATAAGCAATGAAAATAGATGGCTGACTACCTGGCGCTTTGGGATGTTTAGGTTTTCAAACCCATGATGTCAGAGGGTCACGTCATTACGTTTCAAGAGAATCCTCAAAATCGTATTAACAACGGATTGCCACATATCTGAAATAAATTGTTCACTGTACACGATGAATCATCAAATGCACGTGCGTGTGTCATCCGTAATGGAAAATCCATATTTGATTTTGTTTTGCATCACTTAATTTTACAAGTAAACTGCTGCACTTGCGAAATATCTGTTAAAGGCTAATGTGTTATAGAGGTCTAAGAACGATTTGGATATTGTTGTTGGGAATTGGAATAAGTTGTCTGTCTGTCAGCAGTCAGTGAAGATAACCTGTTTGAAGTCATGATGCGTTAGTAATAATTCACATAAAGCAAGATTCACTTTTCATTGTGCATTCATAACATAACCTATAAATGTGCATGTTTAACAAATGCATCAGATGCGTTTGCAGATAATTTGAATTTACTTTGTAATGTGAAGTACATCATGGTACAATCAAAATATTATTCCTATCTGGCTGGCATTATAGCATAAGTATAACCTCAAAATTCAATTTGATCAGTTTACAAACCTAACCTTAGATAATGTTATAAACTTGTGTAGTAAAACAAAATTTTCAAAGATATATGCACAAAATGGAACGCTGCAAATTGTTGATTGTGTCCTAGATAAAAATTTATTTTTATAGAGCTATACATTATATGCACAACTTCATTTATGCGATTCACACAATTCTAGAGAATTTATCACGGAATAGTACAAAAGATGGGAAAAGTGAATTTTTATTATTTTTATGACTTTGATGACTTCTATTGTTACGCAATAACCTTCAGGTTTTAATTCGATTACACTCGCACTCACTTCTGTCATGATATTTTTATTGGTGCACAACGGTTGCTCATTAAAACACATTGTGTGTGGTGTACCAAAGCAAAGGTGTTGACTTTTGTCAATCTTCTGACTTGTAAGCATGAATTGTGTGAATTCAATATAATCAATTTGTAATAAAATTTTCTTCAGTTATAAAAATTATTATGGGTATATCTACATATGTGTACTTTTCAGTCTGTTAGCTCTATTAAGTAATTTACAATTTTTCCTCGAAAATTATAGCAGACTATTTTGCTCTAGCTGTACATTCAGGTCCTATTGTTCTCAAGACTCAAAGCATATGTATTGCGATGTCAGAGTAATTCCTAAACTATTATTACGAGGTTGACAATTTTTATGTGTTTTATTGTTGTCAACAAATAACTTCCACATTGTAATTCGTTTGTGGGATAATTTGAGCTCGGAAGATCAAACCGCAAACAATGGCTATAGGCAGCACAGGAAATTATTCTCCAATGACCCAAAAACTCAAGGTGTTAATTGGATTTTTTTGCCGACAAATCTTTGGGAATTTCGTCTCAGGACACAGGAGTACTGACCTGATTCCTGTCTTTTCATGCATTTTTACGTATTATGTACGTAGCTATATGAAACAGAACACACATATAGACTAACTTAATCAATAAGGAAAGAAAAAGCTAGTAGGGTGCGGTGCGTGGGAAGTGAACTCTACGTTTTCATGTACGAATAATTTACGCATGTAACATCATCTTCATCAGTACATCTTCACATATACGTAACACCGTATTATGTAGTATTTGAAATTATGTATCTCACGTTGCACGTTATGTTCCGGGACACAAAAGAAAAAAATGCAGTTTTCAGTAATTAGGTAGCACACCTCTAGGAAATCTTTAGTCAAAGGTTAATTCTACATATAATTACGTTAAACAACCGATAATTGCTTGTAATTTATTAAAAATATATCAAATGTTCACACGAGTCGTAATTATCCAATTTAATAACAATAACATGACCCAGATTAAAATCGTCCTTTACGATAATAAGTTTTAGTCACATCGGCAGATCAAATATCTTATGGTCATGAGTCATATAAATATGTCTATGTATATTTGGAAGTGGTTCACTAACTACAATATAAACAAACGTTGGGAGCATACTAAGTGCGTGTCAGGAACTTTAATGCGATATTATCGTTTTAACTCTACACACGTGATGCTTATCATGCCAACACCAACAGCAACTCTAGTTGACCACTTAACCAAATGAAAACACCTCTGTTGTCTGTATAATCTGCAAACAAGTTAACCTTCTCAAAATTCTCATTCCTTGAACGATAAAATTATAATACCTAAAACACACATGTGCATACATTTTTTACATACATAAATAGACAATACTATGACTTCCCCTTGAAAGATATTACAAGATAATTTGTATTTAGCATCAGAAGAAGAAGCAAACTTGTATGCAAACCTAAAATATTAATTAAAGATTCGTGTTAATCATTATATAATCTATTGATTAAGCATCTTACAAACAAAACGAGAAGTTCCGGCATAGAGACAAATACAGCATTTTTATACCCAAAAGTCAAGCAAGTAAATATATTAAGGTTGGCCATGAAAAAATAAAGTCTTGACTTGAGTGTTCACTACTTTACTTATCTTTTTAACGTCATAACAGTATAATATAAGAATACATTCGGATTGGCACCAGTTCGCATCTAATCGAATCACGGCATGAATCTTTTTAAACAGATCCTTACGTTAAAAAATATCATATGCAAGAAATAAAAAACAACATGTATGCATACATAATTTGTCTGAAAATGTATGCAATGAAGCCTTTAAATCGTTGAGTACATACTATTTTTGGGCTTCCTTAGCTCTGCCACTTTTTTGTCTATGTATCGTGTCGTGTTGGTGTCAATAGACTTGTCAAAGTCAAGTCATGAACAAGACTTTATAGAAGCCCATTATTATAAGACGTTGCAATAAGTTCTCAGCAAACAACAGTAGTGGTAGTATGGCAATAACAATAAAATAACCTAAAACACTTTTCATCAAAATTACTTATCTTCACAGAAGCAATTGGCTAAAGTCTCCGCAGGTGGCTGTAGACCCTATTTGCTATAAAAATCATACTTTTGTCTTGATTAGCCGTTTTATTACGTGAGAATCCTTAAAAATTATATTGTAATCTCTTGGGGAATAATATAGCAATAGTGCATGACCGGCTTTATCAATTTGGGAAAGAGGATAAGAAGTAATTTGGCTTTTCTGTACTTACATAAATTATCCACTTCATTTTTTTCTGGTACATGATAATGATTAGTACTTTGGTTTGAGTGGTCGTGGATTTTTACTTTTATACCATTTTTATGATCTGCCGATGCTGATGGAGACTTAATGTGTATTTTTGTGAATGAGTTGCATACGCTGTACGTAGCTTGACTAGTAATACAAAGGATGTAGTAGGTAGGTATGTATGTTATTAGCAGAAAACAAGTATGATGAAATTTGTTTTGCACACTTTTAGTCTCGGAATCGGAGAGGTGTTTGCCAAGTCTGATTTTCATGCGGAGAGCAGAAAATCCATCAAACACGCCTGACATTTTATATTTCAGTAACATGGAAAACGTGTTTGAATTTTTGGATGCGAGTTTTTTTCCTCGATCAATTTGTGTCAGCCGCAAAGATTGCAGGTGATATGTATGTTTTTTCGTTGTTCAAAGCATAAAATTTCAGCTACAATTTTGATGACGTGTATGGCGGACTCAATCTAAAGTGTAATGGATGTTTTTAAAATGAAGAGATGCTGGAGAGAATGAAGTAATAATAGGATTATTTCGTGGTAAAAACGTGTAAGTGATCTAGAATGCTTTCTGAGATTGAAGCGCTTTATCAGCAAAAATTAGCATTGTCACTTATGTGAATCGTGTAAAGCAGATTTTTTATACTGGGAGAGGCGCACAAATCCAGAATGCTTTGTTGGAATCGGTACTTCGTTATACGAAATTGTATTCCTATTTGCACTTTAATAATGACTTAGCCTCCTGCAAAAACAGTTTGAAACGTAGAGAATCAAAGAAATGCGGCAATCGTATATTGACATTAATAAGCCGAAATAGAAGAAATCAAAAATTCATAACATTTTTGCTGGGCTGAAGGTCAAATCAGGTGAGATGAAGTCTCCTAAAAATCTCTCAAATTATATATAAAAGTAACAAAAACGCCGAGATCAATGCGACACGTGGGGTTTGTAACTCCGCCTGGTATAAAGTAGTTTTAAGGAATACGTTGTGTTATGAATAAATTTGAGTGACTGAATGAAATAGCAAAAAATGTAAACCACATTTCAATAAAGCGATCAAGATTGATTTTGAATGCACCTGGGAACTGTCTTGCATTCTTGCTCATTTTAAAGCGTAACAAAAGCTATTTTAAACAATATGCAATAACATGATGATTATGATTACATGAAAGGGCAGGATTAAATGAAATTTACAAATGCTTCTAATGTAAGAGGTTACATTGATAATATATTGTGTAGTCATTACATCACCTTCATGCTGCATAATCCAGCCAAGTTTTACATTCTTTATTTGGCAATTCGGCATGGTTTTTTAGTTTTAAAGTGAATCGCAAAGACAAGTTAAAATGGATTATTAAATTACGCGAAACTATATACTA
>JAHZNG010003134.1:0-13393 GCA_027744375.1 Orchesellides sinensis
AGGCACGGCGACGAGCTATTTTCTGCTGAAACTTGGAAGATGACGGTTTAGATTCAAAATATTATTTAACATCTTTCCTCCCAAACTCGGCTAGGGCGTTTTTAATTTTTCAATTTTTATTCTTTAACTTTTTAAAGAATGTGTAAATAATGGCTGAAGCCACATGATACAGTAAGACTAAAAAAGAAGATTATAAGCCACTGAAATAGTTTCGAAAGAAAGGCCTATTCGTATCCTCGAAAGGCAAGTAGGGCTTTCACTGAAGTGTGCACTAATGTACTTACACCATGCACGCATCCATGACGGAGATGTCGGTATTTTTCGGCATGATTGCTCATGTAGTTACTGCTTCGGTTCCTGCTGAGTAAACTCGCTCGTTCTTTTTGGAATCCTGCCTTTACAATAAATCATAAAACGTACATTTGAAACTTAAGGCCGTATAGGGGATTGTAAATAGAACAGCATAAGGTATACTTAAATAAAACTACTTAACCACGGGGTCGTGGGAGGGGGCACACAACGCCCTGTTTTTACTGTCTCGGTTCTTTATTGCCTCCTTAACGGAGAAGTGAGAAGTGAACTAGGTAAGAAGTGGAGCACGTGGAAATCTGAAACTGACACCAAGAATATCTGGGTGCCCCTCAATCAAATTGTTTCAACACGGATGCAGCGGAGGTGAGCTTCCTGTTGATTTATTTCTTTTTTGATACCTTGAAATGTTTCCAGAAGGACGACTAAGCTGTTTCCCCTTTCACATGAAAAATTATATGCTAAAGAAAGTAAAATGTAGTATTTTGGTTTGACTTACCTATTCATGCACACCCTATCGCGTGATGATCTTAACTCAGCATGAATGAAATATTATTTATTATACAAGGTAATCCCTCGCCTCGTGTTGTCGCATATTTATTTTAGGACAAAAAGAAGAAAGAGATGAATGAATTTGTTGTTTTCACATTAAACCCAGATAAACTACGTTTCCATTCACGTGTCAACAATGGAAATGGAATGACATTTTTCTTCACCAAAGTTATTCATACTCATTGTGTAAAATATGAATAAACGACAAGTGTATTTGAACATGTTTGAATGCTCTAGATATAGAAGAGGTGGAGAGTATATCTTTGCTTTTCTCAAAATAGGTATGTATGTTTTTCTCTCATCCAAACTGTATGTAGCTTGCTTGCCACCTCTACTTCAAATAAGTTAGAAAATTTATGGTGAACTATTTACATGAAAATATGCATAGTATGCACTATGCACATATCTATAGAAAAGTTTCTATTTTACCTTTCATTCATGCAGAAATATGATTATCTTTGTATCGGATTTTCATGATGATAGGTATCTTTTTAGCCTATGTTGCGTTTTGTGAAACGCTCAACAGCATATTCTTTTTGTCCTAAAATTAGGTATACAATACACAACAGTTTGTGGAATTTGAAAGTAGACAGACAATATGCGAAGAGAAAATGGAGTGTCATAATAATAAAAATAAGCAGGAGAAATAAACAAAGAGTAGACAAAGTAAAGATCTTTTGCAGCCGTGTCTTTTGACATGTATCATCTAGTATTATACATAAAATTTCATAGACGGATACTCAGTTTATGTGAAATTACATTTTATCATATTTTCAACAAAATGGGAAGATCTGGAAGTTTCTCCGGTTTGATCATATCACAAAAATGCTTGAAGTTATTTGCGGACGCATGCCCTTAACCAAACTCATGACATTTCCTTTCTGTAAACAGTAAATAATCGAGTGCCTTTGTTAGAAAACTTAAAACTAGATGCATCGTCACTACTGCTCATCTCTCGTACTGTATCTTTGAAAATGCGTCTGTCATCATTACATACATAATACATGGGAATGTCCGTTCTTTCATGAAGAAGATAAAATGTACATACTATTGCATTTGTTCATGGATCCGTCGGGATAAAAATTGTATACGGAGCAGAATTCATGTTTCACTTTAAGGGAGCATTCTGGAAAGTTTGTAAGTTTGTAGGTACGAGTGCCAAAAATAATACTAGACAGCGCCATAAGGGAAATGACCACTTTCCTATTCCATATTGGATGGCTCGAGTTGAAAAGTTAAGCTACGGATCCATTCATTCATAATGCAAATATTTTCTGCAAGGCTTTTGAATACCAGGTGATGAGTTTTTTCATAAATTGTTGAGTACAGATATTCATAAAAATAGGCTAGGTTTTTCATATTTGATGCTATGTTATGTAACTCTAACTAGTCTTCAGCACCGCAACACCACTATCAAGAAGAGGTAATAATATGCTTGGTTGCGATTTGAGACCTAATGTGGTTTTTGACGCAATGCCTGAATAAATTACAAAAATAGTCTAATGAGGAATAAAAACATGAAATTTGAGGAAAAACCCCTACTACTCTGAGTTCACGGGGTATTTCAATCGATTTTTGTTGAGGGATCACAGTAATGGTCTATTATTAATGCAAAAGTTCTTCGGATTCATCTTAAAATCCGAAGTATACCTGACTGATGAAAGCAAGGAAAAGTTAAAAATAGAGTTTGTATGAAAAACTATGATAGAACAGGAGAGGTAGCATTGAGGCTCTTTACCTCTAATGATTATATCTATGAATGTATGCAATGAAAGTCTTTTCAGTGGTTTAAAAGTAATCTCTTAGTAGTTTACTTGGAAAACATCACTCAAAAACAGAATATAAGAAATTTTTCAAGCCTACTACTATGTCCATATTTGTCATCTGTCAACAACGTTTTGTCATATGATTTTAATTTCCATAAGTTTTTTTTAAACGTGTTTTAGACGGTAAATTTTTTTAGACCATACGATTGCTTTTCCCTTCTTTAAATAATTCAATACAATTATAATCTTTAAGGTAGCAACTCAAATTTGTAGTTATGGGACAAATTTCTAAAAAACCCTCTTCGATTAGCATTAGAGGCATAGGGAAATTTCTGAAAATTTATTTTCAAGCCTCATTTCTGAGCACTTGGAAGATTTCAACGCGAGGTGCAATCACCAAAATTTGTAGCCAATGAGCTGAAGTTATTTTATAAAAAAATAAAAATAACACTCTTGGTGACCCGAATTGAATTCAAGCCCTTCGCATAAAATTGCTCGATTTTCCAATCTCTCATAAATCTTCAGTCCAGTCACATGGTTATTTATGGGAGCACGAGTGTGTATAATTCGTGCAACAAAAATGCTAACAAGACGTAAAAACTCAAGCATTTTCAAAATCAGAATTTGATTTAGTAACCAGTAATCGGTATACTTTAAATGGCATCGGTCGGTTTTTGTGTACTTGGTTTAACAAGAATGTTCACCAATAAGCGTAACGCTAAAAAAATTAAAATTGATCTCTATAAGGACCAGGAGCGGGTGCCCAGGGAACTTGGAGCGAGTTTCTATTGGTATGTTTTTTCTTACCCTGGGGATCCGCTTTGAGTACCTAGCACTGGACTGATAATAAATGTGCTATGGAAATCCTGAAATATGTTTCTACGGGGCTTATTATTGATGAACCAGTTGGCCCCTTAAATGCTGATGATAAAATTATAACATGTGTAAAGTAGTAAATAATTATTCGAAATTTATTTAAAATCTGGAAATACAATGTACATTTGTTGTAAGTAATTTACATACATTCGTGAAGAAACATTAAAATACCAAATTAATTAATTTGAGAATTAATACTACTTTTTCTTTCATAATACATATTAAATCCCTTCCAGTTCACACATCTCCCTTGAAGCCACAACTTCGACACGCTATTCAGAATTGTCTTCCAGTCATCAACTCCTCTTCTAATTGAAGGCAAAAACACAAGAGACGTATCTCCACTATTGTTAACCTTGGCCAGCGCAGACAAAATAGGTTGTGGTCCAACTTCCAAAAACACGCGACATCCTTCGTCATACGCCGCTTTACTTGCCTGGACAAATCTAACCCTCTCCCTGGTATGCCTTACCCAATAGTTAGGATCCAATGGTCCTTCGACCACTTTTCCATCCATGCCGGAGATATAAGCGCACTTTTTTGGCATTAGATCCCCATTACAAGTCTCTGCAACCTGTCTATACTTCTCAAGCATAGGATCCATACGTCTTGAATGAAAAGCGTGTGTCGCCTCCAGCACCATCGTCTTCACCTTCTTCGTCTCGCAAAACTTAGCAAATTGCTCCACATAATGAGAATCACCCAGAAAGCACTGTTTGATCCTTGGAGTTCACCGCCGCATAGTCCAACCAAGCTCCAGGGTTATTTGAAGTAAAATCTTGAAGTAAATTCCCAACCCCCTTCTCATCTCCCCTCAGCACCAACATCTTTCCCCTGGGCAACTCATCAATCAACCTGCTTCTCTCAGCTACTAGCTTTAACGCATCCCCCAAATCCAAAGCACATGCTGCCACCGCCGCACAAAACTCCCCTAAACTGTGACCAATCACGTAGTCCGGCTCCAAACCCCAAGATCTCCAGGTTTGGAATAATGCATACTCAATACAAAATATAGCTGTTTGACTATACAGCGTTCTACTCAACTCCTCAGAATTCTTCCATATTACATCATGTATATTTATGCCATACATATTGCAAAAGATGAGATTGCAGCGATCAAAGCTGACACGAAAAACAGGGCAATTTTCATAGAGTCCTTTAGCCATTCCAGGATACTGGGATCCTTGGCCTGTAAACAGGAAACACAGTTTAGCTCGCCCAACCTCTGAGCATTCTTCCTTCAAGTAACCTTTCGGTGTTGCCAATAGCTTGCATGCTTCACTCCAATCTTTGGCAATCACCACAGCACGATGATTATTGTCGTGAGAAACTGCCGGGGCTGAAGAACAGCTCGTGTTGGTTTTGTAAGCCAGATTGGCAAATGATGCATTATCAGTTGGCTGACCTTGTGCAGCCAGCTTCTCCTGCAAATCCACCACACACGCTTCCAACTTTTCTGCCGAGTTGGCTTCCAAGCATAGTAAATGCATGGGTCTTTCCATTTGCTCTAATCTAATTCTTGGGTAATTTGCATAGATTTCTTCAAGGTGGCATGTCGAAATCACCAACGCGTTCTCATTCTCACGACACAATCTGACAACAGCACTTTCCTTCTTGTCCGATTTAAAAACCTTGGTAAAGTCCAGCCACGTTTTGTTTAGCATTGGACCTTTTAGATTCATGAACCGGACGATTTCCACAATGTCAGAGATTTCTACTGAATCCTCGAGTGTTTTATTAAGTTTTGATGACGCTGGCAACCCTGTACACAACCCCATTATGGCTTGCATACGTTCTTCATTTTTAACAGCTTCAGAAGCTCGTTTTAAGATCAGTAGAAAGATTCGGTCTTTCTGGTCAACGTAAAATACAAGGCAGGATGATGACACCAGGGATTTATTGCTCTGACGCTGGAGCATGTCTAAGGCTGAGGTCAACGCTGAGATTGTGGATGCATCACAGGTAATCCATTCTAGATTCGATAAGGTTGGGGGTGACTTGCTCTTTAGACTTTTCGTAAGCTCAATTATATCCTTATTACTGTCACAACCAAGGAATACTACTGGAGGTGATGACAATTCAGGTAAGCTTACACCTACCTGAGCAAGTGCTGCAGGAATTGTCATAGCAGAGTCTGCTGTTCCGATAATAGCAACAGGCTGTGTGTTCCATGATGCGATGACAAGTGCGCCGTCATCAGTGTCATCATCCTTTTTAATGGGAGTAAGGCTGTTATCCAAAATGGGAAGAACATCTTCGTAATACACTTTGTTCCAATAATGGGCAATTTTCTAAACAAGCAAAAATTAATTTAAGCATAAATCTCAACTTGTCAAAATTATTTTCAATTGTAAGAAATACTTTATTGCTTTTACCTTTTCAATCAAACCGGATTCTGTCACCCTGTTGTTGGCAATATTGGTATTTTTGGGAACTGAAATCCCATCTAGATGCACAATGGATGGTACGTAGTCCAAACTGTAGTACAATCATTAAATTATAATTAAATTAGCCAAACCAGTCTACATATATTTAGGTCAAAAATCGTTAAGTGGTTTTAACTTACCAATCCTTGCTCAGGTCTGCGGAAGCCTTGCAGTTTATGGAAGCGTAACACGGAGCTTTTAGCAGTTGATATCGTCGTTCTTTTGTCAGCAACACAATAAATACAGTTATAAATAAATATATTGATTACATTGTGACCTTTCAATATGTTGAGTAAACTACAAAAATAATATTTTTGAAAGCAAAAGTACCATCATTTTCTCCAGAATGTACAAGAACTGCATCGCCTCTTGCAAGTTTGTCCAATTTTTTTGTCAAAGTAGAATTGGCTTGTATGTCCAAATCACAGTTCTCCATCAACTAAATGCGCAATGTAAAGTTGTTACAGTACAGGAACATGTTATACAGTATTAGGATTTAAAATGAAATATTTGGAATGTTTTCGTACTACAGAATCTACAGGAAGAACAACAACAGTTTTAAAACATTTCAACGGCTCTCCGTTGTACAACTCTTCAAGGCTGCCATTATCTTGTAAGGGAATGACGATATCGTATCCTCCCTTGATAAGCTGCTCTCTATGTGAATAAATATTACTATCATTAATATGATGCTGTTTGCACTAACACTGTAATAAAAAGATCTTAAAACAATTTATACTTTGTTTTATCGGTCAATCGGTGACCCTTCCCAATTGCTACACAACTGTAAGACGTCAGGACCCTTCGAAGAGACGCGGCCAACACGAGCGCTTTTGGCAAATCATCATTTTCTTCAACAACAGTCGCCCATGCTTGTTCGCTTGATCCTTTAAAAATATTTTTCGTTATTTCCATCACCAATCATTTAAAAATCGCTAAATAAGTAAATAACCATTATATTTAAATCTGAACTCACCCCGAATATTCATTTTGAAGGAAATATAATTGACTTTTAAACGAATAATTTGCAGATATGTTTAAATCTTCCAGAATCAGATCAGTACAAAACTTTACCGTTGGAAAGCACAAATAAAACTGAACGAAGCCGATAAAGCCAAGATTCCGACCTTTTAACACCCCTCCATTCTTACGTATTGAGAAAGGAAATTGGCATAAAAATTATAAGCTAATAATCGATTTCTCAATTTAAAGTATGCTACTATCAACATTCACACAGACTTTTATGAGGGTGGCATGATTGTTGAGAACCTACCATGATGGTTACAATCTTCTTTTATGATTATAACTCGAAAATTCTCTCGCGTGTAAAGTTTTCTGAGTTCTACTAAAAATGAGTCGACCTTATTTGCAACCTTCATAGCAGTACTAAAGAAGCGCAGCTTTCATTGATCAATTCCATAACATAGGGTTCTAATGTATGCTTTAATGTATAAAGGACGGTAATGTATACATTTCTCAACTTTTCGGCAAAAGTTGAATTTCTCATAGGATTAACTTTCAAGGTAGAATAATTGGTTATGAAACTTCACATCAAGAACGGATTGGCAGAAGAATTATGGAATGAGGTTTGTTTACAACCTGTTCAGGTTTTGATTGTTCAATCAGTTTTACGCAATTCAACTTGTATGATAATGTTAAACAAAATTACTTAAGACTGAATTAAAAATGCATTGCCTACCTATGTGCATGAATGCAATTCTCATAGATTCGATTCAAGAATGCTGGGAATTTCTTGGTTCGCATTCTATTTTAATGATTTGTACATATGTACTCTTTCGTACTTTAGTTTCGTTTTTTACCTGCATGGACCTATTATTTTCCTTCCTGCCTTTGGAATGTATGAGGATTGTTGTGTGCAAAAGAATTTTAAATACGCACAAAACATACATACTCATACGCATAGGTATGTATGGAATAAATCGATATAAAAGTTATTCGTGGTCAACTCTTCCAAATTCACCATTCACCATATACCTATTGTTTACCGTTTCAAGTAGACGGCCAAGTAAAACGACTTGTTTGCGTGTGACATTTTGAGAAAGTCACAGGCCTATAAGAAATTAGATTGGGTACTACTGTAAACAGATTTGAATGTTATGATATGATTATATGTATGCAGCATACCTTTTAGGAGACGAGGAGTTGATTTGGTTGGAATAAGAACATTGTAGCCTTTTGCTTCTGAAATAATATCAATATAGTTGGTGGTTAAAATGTAAAACTGTGTAAAAAATGTATGTATATTTGTCATCAGTCATCATGTCCACAATTTATATTTATAATATGCGATTTCTGATAGGTATTAGTCCAAACGTTGCAATATAAAAGTTTCATTGGAAAATTTTTTACTGTCATAAACTTTAGCTTTGTGTTATTTGCCTCATACTTTGATCAACGAAGATTTAAAAAATTGGGCTTAGTAAACTCAGTTAATTTGGGCTTTCATTTTCATTAAACTTGTTTAACTCTGTCGTTAACAGTGGAAGAATATTTACAGTTAAAACAATACTTTTATGTACGTACGTATCAATAGTTACAAAATGTGTTTATAATGGTATATTAAAGTCTCCTTTCGCAAATAATTCTCCTTTGAATATCACATGGGCTGTACGTGAACTGAGTCTGAGCTGGGAAGCATCCAGGAGTCGGACTGCCTGGAGGTCGAATACAAGCTCTGTGAATAGCCATGCAGTTATAGTTGGCGTAAGTTGGGGACGATCCAGCACCGGATGGCCACGGTGCCGCTACTACTGCTGGGAACTCGCTGACCTTCAAACCGTTGCTGGCCCAATGAGGAGGAATCAATCCAATTCTGGCTACTCCAGAAGTCCAAGCTAGGTCACTGGAATTTCCTTGTGTAGTGGTAAAGTAGTTGTCGATTATGGCTACTTCTTCGGGAGACTCAATGGCGGCAAGGGACATTTGGAATCGAAGTGGACAAAAAACTGCCAATCCTCGAGTGAAATCGCCGGTCTGGATATAAAAATACTTTTTTCAAGTCATACCATAAAATACATTGGTACATGATGTATCTTAATGGTCGCTTACGATGTTGGGAGTTGTAATGTACAACTCTTTGTCTTGAGTCGATCCGATCAAAATTAGTCCTTCAGGGGTGCTACCCTGAGATGGAAGTGGCGATGCTGACACTGCAAGTAATGCAGTCGTCAGAAGTAAGATTGGACTGGAAAGTTTGGTTGCTGCCATTTTTTTAACTCTGGATTTTACTTGTATTTTGAAACTTATTGTTTCTAAAACTGACTTTTTTAGTACTCAGTGCTTTTCTACTGCTTGGCGTGATTTGAATGATGATGGTTTGTTAAATTTTCAGTGGTATTTATATACAAAACACAGCAGTCGAACGTTTTGACTTTTCGTTGATTCGGTTTCAATGAAAGATACTGCCGTTTGCTGCACTAACCACTTGAAGAAAAATGCTTATATTTTATCTTAAATGCATCCTGACGTGTGAGTGGACGCATGAATGTTACGTGCGATGTGCGATAAAATATTTGATGTTTAAACAACCAACGGTATTCTGAATTCTGAATTAGTATAAGAATAAAGAATGAACTTTGACTTGCCTGTGTGTGTAAATTGTGCCAATGCTAGTTGTCCCTTTTCAGATACCCTATACTCACTCCGTAGCGTTTTGATAAATAAGCAAATTTAAGCCATTCAACGTAATTACGTATATTGGTGCGGCAAAATTATCTCTTTTGGGCAGTCTGTCCAAAATCATAAACAAATGCAGTTGAAGTTGAGGTTTTGAGTTAAAACCTATTCAAGAGCTTATCATTCAGTCTCTCTGTGAATAAAATATAATTATAAGGACTATGGATTTACGACTAGAAGCAATGGTAAATAAAGTTAATGATAATATTTATTAATATGAAAGCATGGTCATTTGACATTTAACAAATAAATACATAAGCATTTTTAAATAAAACTCCTGTCTATATACGTGTATCCTATAACTGGATTTATGCGGTTTTCTGTGTTTGCAACAGACATGACGTACATTTCTTTAATTATTCTACTCCTGTTGACGGTTGACAGACAATTCCCAATATTGCAAAAATTACCTGTTGATAAACTGTCAAAAATGAATTATGGATAAAAAATGTGTACGCATTTCATTGTCATTTTTATGTACGTAAGTTTGGTTTCAAGTGGTGACAAGAGTCAAAAGGTATATACGCGCGAGAAAAGATCAGTACGTGACAAGTCTGCTAATCATGGATATACACCAAAGTTTGAACTTGCATATGTAATAGAGACGCGTATAAATACTGCCGAAATTTATAAACTAAATATCTATCATCAATGAGAACGCAAGCAGTTAAGAAGTATTAAAAAGTAATCATAAATCATAACTAAGGGAAAGCGATTTCCAAAAACGAAAATTCAAATATTTAAAATGGCAAATTCAAGATCAATCTTCCTTCTGGCGACTGTATTCCTCGCAGTGTCAGCGTCGCCACTTCCATTTCAGGGTAGCACACCTGAGGGACTAATTTTGATGGGATCGACTCAAGACAAAGAGTTGTACATTACAACTCCCAACTCCCAACATCGTAAGTGACCATTAAGATACATCATGTACCTTTACCAATGTATTTTATGTATGACTTGATAAAAAGTATTTTTATTTCCAGACCGGCGATTTCACTCGAGGATTGGCAGTTTTTTGTCCTCTTCGATTCCAAATGTCCCTTGCCGCCATTGAGTCTCCCGAAGAAGTAGCCATAATCGACAACTACTTTGACACTACACAAGGAAATTCCTGTGACCTAGCTTGGACTTCTGGAGTAGCCAGAATTGGATTGATTACTCCTCATTGGGCCAGCAACGGTTTGAAGGTCAGCGAGTTCCCAGCAGCAGTAGCGGCACCTTGGCCATCCGGTGCTGGATCGTCCCCAACTTACGCCAACTATAACTGAATGGCTATTCATATAGCTTGTATTCGACCTCCAGGCAGTCCGACTCCTGGATGTTTTCCAGCTCAGACTCAGTTCACGTACAGCCCATGTGATGTTCAGAGGCGAGTAATTTGTGAAAAAAGAATTTAAATATACGATTATCTATGCATTTTATTATAAGATCTCTCGGTTGAAATATTCTTTAGATCTTTGTTTTTAAATTTAATCTCATAAACTATATGAAATTAATATTTGTGTCTGGCATTTGGGTTTTATACTAAAATTCAACTCCTCAATCAAATTCATGTTGCTTTTTGCCCAGTAAAAGATTCAAACAGAAGCAGTCTTTTAGATTGTCTTGTTTTAAAATTAAATGTAACCTGCACCTATAGCCTTGATCATACGCATTCATTGCTTTTTAAATTACATTTCGGGCAATTTATTTGTGACAGAAACGCTTGTTTTTTTCTAATGTGTGTTGAGCTGGCATTTGAGCATGCACAAAATTTAGTTGTGAATTTACTGATATGCGCTCCTCATTGAAAATTTCAATATCTGTCTTTCACGTTTTAAAATTAATTTTGTAACTTTAGTCTGTTTGACATAAAGCGAATTTTTAAACGAATTGAACCAACTCTTATTGATTTACCATTACTTTCATTTATTGCAACTCTCCATTTTATATTGAATTTTTAAAAAATCAATAAACACGTATAGGTAACTGTTTCTAAATGCAAAACCCAGGCGGAATTCATACGTCCAGGATAAAGGTTCTCATTGTACTTCTTCGACTTGACTGAACTCTTCCCTGCTATACCTCTATGAAACTAACACAAAAATGTATTTTCACTCTAAACTCCAATACAAATTACTAGACATCCAGTCAAAGCTTCTCAATGCTTTTGGAGTACTTCCATTTGTTTGGGATCCTATTTCCAGGAAATACATACAATGCAACAAAACCTTGTCCCGTTGCCTTGTCGTTACTCTTTTGTGCACTCTCCAGTATCTCTACATGCTGCTGGAGGCTATACGAATTCGATTCTTTACAAAGGAAGTCAACAACACCAACGTACTCTTTCTACTTATCTTAGGCAGCACTATGGGACTCTGTGACATATACGTGTTTTATTGGAAGCGTGAGGAAGTTGTAAAATTTCTTAACATTATAAAGCATCTTACTAATTATTTTGCAGGTAAATATCTAAATAAAACAACTCTGAAATGGTATGCATTAAATCTTTAACTGACTTTTTAAATGAACCTTTTTTATAACGTTATAGAAAACTACAACGTAAATCCTAACTCCGCAACATCCATAAATGCTAAGAGAATGTGGGATAAATCCACTGTTTCAAATATAGCAACTGCTGTATTCGGCTGCATCCTCTTCACACTTCATTACTCCCTGTTTCCTTACGACCATGCTTACCTAACTCACCTCCTACAAGATTCGGTTATTGCTAAAGAATTTGAAATAATACTCATTGTTCTCTACAGCGTATTTCCGATTTTGCTGTATTTAAAGTTAAACCTATTCTTCTGCTTCTTGAACAACCTAACAGTAGAAATCATCTTGCAGTACAAAAAGAGTTTAGAGTTGGAAGGCGAAAGGAGTTATATCAGACATCCAACTCTTTGCGTCAATTCCCAACTATAATAGTCCGCTACAGGGCTATTCAAATTGTAGAGATAATGTTCAATGACGTATTTGGACCAATACTCATGTGCGGCTATACAATTACCATAAAAACAACGCTATACTGCCATGTCACCCTTGCTCGCAACTGGGAAACGTTACACATTACCACAAAGCTCATTTTAACTTTCTCCACTGTGTTTGCTTAGGTCGTGTGGCTTATTATTTTGCACTGTAGCACTCTAATGATTCACAATTCAAGGAAAACCATAGAATCATGGAAGACAACTGGTGATTGGGGTTCCAGATGGAATGCGAAATGTATGAGTAAGTATAAGCGCACCTGCAAACAGTTTCAGCCCGGATTCCAATCATATTTCAGGATTAAACAAACGTCTGTACTCTCCTACTTTAAGACAATATATAGAGGAACATTTAGGGCTTTGGTGACATTGAAAGGCGTTTAGTAAAGAGTAAACATAAATTATATAATCTCTAAATAAAACTAGTGTAATAATACTCTTTTAAAATAATCTCAGCAGGATAAACTAACTAGTAATTATTCAATTATTCATTTCAATTTTTTAAGTCAGTTAGGTACATTGGGAACTATTCAACCAAAGTGATATCAGTATATTGATTTTATAAAAAAGTAAGTACATTCCTTAAGTAAGACATCGTGTTGCTGGCAATTCCTTTTCATTTTTACAAAAGATCGTAATTTTTTATTTGAGCTCGGTCGCATACTACTGACATGACCCAAAAGGTCGACACAGCTGTATAGTATTTACTTTGCTAAAAAAATACTCTGTAGTAAACCCGATTTTTCCTTTTCCTTTATAGTCTGTATTTACTACCCAGAAGATTTTTTTGTGAATTTTA